>SEYY01010719.1:25000-75000 GCA_009176605.1 Armadillidium nasatum
AAAAGTGGATCAATATGTGAATGATCAAGGTAAAGTGTAACTGACTTTGCTTCTAAGGTAACATATTTTAATGAGTATTTTTTACAATCCCTTGTGATATAATGGATTTTTTTGTAGGTTAATTTTGAGTTTAGGTGACCCGGCCATTTATTTATGGCTTGCTAAACTGGGTGTTGCACGATAAATAGTTGGATTGATTATTTGCATGGGGAAAATTTGATGTGATGAGGACATTCATGAGGAATGGCAACTTTTGTAATTTTTTTTTTTATTTTTTATTTTTTATTTTTTATTTTATTTTATTTTTTTTTTGCCAGACAGTCTTGATATAGGCCCTTGTGGCTTTTGTCTCTATTTTCTTTTGTTCTTATGTAAGTTCGTTGGTTTCAAGAGCTAGACATTTTATTGTTACCAAAAATTGCATATTTTGCCGACTACTTCACAAAGTTAAATGAAATAAGTTAATTTATCACTTCGAGTAAAAAAAAAGTAAACATATATATATATATATATATATATATATATATATATATATATATATATATATATATATATATATATATATATATATATATATATATATATATATATATATATATATATATAAAATATTTTCTCTTTCTCGAAAATTGAAATTTTGGATATCAGCACTAGAGGAAAACAATTTAGGATTATCTTAAAGAATCAAAACTTGAGTTTGAAGAAATTCGCAACGGTAGTGCTGCAGATCATCTTTGTAAGTTACTTTCTTGTAATTTAAAAATTTTATCTTTAAATTAAAATTTTAATAACTGTGTCCAAAATCCCTTCCTAAAGGATAAACCGCTAAGTTTTCTGATTTACATTTTGGAAATATGATTATTATTAATTCTGACAGTGAACTAAAACAAAAAATGAGGAAGTATTTCTCATTCTTTTTTGTTGTATAATTGTCGTGAAGGCAATTAGTGAAATGCTGCCATTCAAAAAAAAAAAATTTTTCGAAATTGGATTCTCGCTATTCTCTGAAAACAAAGCAAAATAACCAACTGACTTGATGCGACTTTAAATATGATAACACAATTGTCAATAACTATATGAAAGAATTTGCCAATTTCCTCTTTTATATCTTTTATTTATTATTTTTTTTTTTACTAGAAATACTCACTGGTTCTGTTGTACTATTCAAAATGTAAAAAGAGTTCCAATTCTAAATATAACTGGGAAACGTTGCTATTATTTAGATTATGGTTGCTCTAGAATCTTTGTTATCGTTTTATTTCTCTTTGTCAGTTTTGCGCTATTTTTCCTTTTCGCTAGAAAACCTTGCAAATACGAAAACACCTTTACTATTGAACTGGATTCCATTTGCTGGTCAAGTTTTGAAAAGTATTTCCACAGAAGAATCCTAAGCTCCAAGAGTGAGTTCTTGTGTTCTGATGACTGAATGGAAAAATACGCTCGATTCCCAATGTAATTCGAAGATTTAGAAATATAGTAATAGTATTGGGTTTGCAGTTTACCTTAGTTTTTAAGTCTTCCTTTTTTTTTACTGAAATTCTCAGACTGAACACCAAGTTTAACCATTATTATATAAATTTTTGCAAATTAGGTAGGTCTTTGCCAAGGCTACTTCTATAACATCGTAAGCTCTATACTAACCTAATATACTAGGCTAATTTTCTAGCTGGCAGGCTAGTTTTTTGTGCGTTTGGAAACTTCATATCTTCATATCTACTCGCAGTATCAAAGAAAGGTATTTGGAAGGGAGAAATTCGTTATTGATTTTCATAAAACTCACAAAATACTAAAAAAAAAAAAAAAAAAATATTAGAAATATTAATAGATATTAGATAGTAGATAATTTATCCTCACATCTTTGCATTTTAACTATATTGAAAATATAAAGACAAAATAAACTAGTTTGATGTAATCTAACCTTGACTTTAAGGGTAAAACTACACCTACAGCCAGCAAATAAGACTAACCTGGTAAATGCTGACTCTTTCAGTATTTATCTAGCAAACTAATTCGACAACTTAACTTTGACTTGAAGTGTAAATGTACACCTAAATGCCAACAAATAGGTCTAATCTTGTGAATACCAGCTATATATATATATACAATTTTTTTTTTTTTTTACATTTTTTTGTAGTTCTGAAAATTATAAAATTCACTGTGACCCTGAAGTAGCATAGCCAGATGATAATACACCATTGAAGTCATATTATATGTTATTAAATAATTGTATTTTTTACTTTTTGTTAATTAATTTTTAATATTTTTTGGTGTCTTAGAATGCAAAATCATTTACCACACCCAAATATTCATAAAAAAAATTATTCCAGATCATTTTGCTTTTGTAATTTTGTATATTAAGAAAAAATGCTTACGTAAACCTGACTATTACCAAATATTTATGCACCAAATATGAAACAGATAGTCTTTTTACTGGACATCCTTTATTAATTTTTTCCATTTACTAGTTTTCTTGAAAAAGAAAATGAAAATGGCAATACAGTGGAACTCCAATATTCATCCCCTCCAGTATTTGTCTTTTCCGATATTCGCCCTGTAATTTTTTTTCCGATATTCGTCGAAAAATCAATATTCGTCCTACCTACCAAAGCCTATAACCTTGAAAATAAAAACTCTTTATAACAATCATTGTTTTTCTCATCCAAAAGGTAAATTTCTTTTTAAAATTTTATGTGTTTAGCGTTTATGTAGGCCTACACAGTGCGTATTACGTATTATTTTTGGCAGTACGCTGTTTAATATGTACTGTAGTTAAATTGTACAGTGTTTGAAATAATTTCGGAGATCGATTCTAGATTGAATTTTTTTTTTTTGTTAAAGAATAGATAGACAAAATTTGAGGCTGGGAACGAATTGATCCATTTTTAGTTAATTCCTATGGGAAAAAATTATTCGATATTCGTCATCCCCTCAGGAACGGATTAATGACGAATATTGGAGTTCCACTGTATATATATATATATATATATATATATATATATATATATATATATATATATATATATATATATATATATATATATACAGTAAATATGATGCGCTGAGTATTCAGTATTTGTATTCAAAATATTCAGGTATCAAAAATTTTTTTTGTTATTTGTGTTCGGTAAAAAAAGATTGAACTTTAAATACATTAATGAATTTTAATCTTTGAATTTTTTATTTTAAATACTAAAATTGTTATTTAAAAAAATAAATAAAAAAATAACAAGTTACAGAAAAGAATATATTAATTTTTCCAGTCATATTATTGGAAACTAATTCATTTTAAAGAAATTTTTTTGTATTTAGTTTTTTTTCCTTTAACATCATAGTTCAGTAAAAAAAAAAAAAAAAAAAAGTGTCTAGAAGAAAAAAGGGAAAATATTTGAAAATAGTTTTTAGTATTAACAGTTCTTAATATATGTTTTATTTTTTAATTCAAGCATCTTCTGAAAAATAGTTTTAGTTAAATTTGTAAAAAAAAAACGAAGCTTTATAATTATATTATTATTATTATTATTATTATTATTATTATTATTATTATTATTATTATTTTATTATTTTTTTTTTTTTTTTTTTTTTTTTTTTTTTTTTTTTTATATATATATATAAATATATATATATATATATATATATATATATATATATATATATATATATATATATATATATATATATATATATATATATATATAAAAAAAAAAAAAAAATTATAAAATGTTACTTTACATGTAGTAGAGACTGACTGAGGCTGGAGTTCCATAAAATTTGTAAAGAGTTCAAAAGCACTAAAATTTTAGGTTAAGGAAATTAGATTTAATTTTAAGGAAGTAGTAAATTAGTCAACATTCACTTAAATTAATCATTATCTGCATTTTTCAGAAAAAAAATCATAAAATTACAAATTTTGCATAATAAAAGTTTGAAAAAATTTTTTTTTTTTTTTTTTTCTGATTCACAATAGTTATTCATCAGGTTTACTTAGATAAGACCCTAAGTTAAAGTTTGAAAAATTGCAAGATATATAATTATCCGTATAACCTGTATTTATACATATCATTGTTATTTTACTTCTATGTATCAAATTTGTATCATTTAGCTACATTATTTCAAAATTATTTTGTTTATACTTTGTCACTATGGCCAAAAGATCAGCTTCAGCAGTATGGGAGTACTTTACAGTGTTTTAGGATAGGCTCGAAATAGCTAAATGTAACATCTGCAAACAGGAAATTAGATGATGACCTCCTGGTGCCCCAAGAAAAATTTTTTCAACCAAATCTTTATTGGGGCATCCAAAATCAAAAAACAAAGATGAACATTCACTAGCAGAAGAGGAGCAGTCCAAAGAAACAGAAAAGAGAAAGAAAACATTGAAAAAGCAAGAAGAAAAATTTTAATTTTTATTTTATTTTGTTTGATTTAATCCACCATTAAAAAGTATAATTTACATTTTTAACCCTTGAAAATATACCTCAGTTTTCTCTGATTATTAGCTGGGGCCCCGGTTGGTAAATATATATATATATATATATATATATATATATATATATATATATATATATATATATATATATATATATATATATATATATATATATATATATATATATATATATATATATATATATATATATATATATATATTTAAGGTTTCCCATATAAGTTTCAGCATGATGTATAATAGTTTTGTTATTAAATGGTTATAATATATAGGTGATGTTTTTGCAGTATGGGATGGCAACATATCCCCAGAACACTTGCTTGATAATTTAAACAATTTTGTTAAGTTTACTACAGTAGAAAATAAAATGAAATCAAAAATTTATCTTTTTAGATGTGTATGTGATAGTTCCAGATATTGGTTATTTTGTATGTATTTAAAGTTCAAAGAATAGAAACCCAAATGAAATCCTTTCTTAATTGATATTCATTGCATTGCTCATTTGTTAAAATAGAGATTGTAATTGGACAGTTTTTGCAGTAATTCAAATATGTAGCCCAATTCTTAGACAATTAATTTAATAATGTAAAAAAAAAAAAAAATATTAAATGTATAACTTTTGTAATTAGGAAAGTATCAAATATAGCAAAAAAGAAATTTTATGATATTAATGAATGAAAACTTTCTAATTTGAAAAATCTGTTAGTTTTTCCAGGCAATTTAGACTATGATTAAAGATTGAATAAATGTCCAAACAAATATAAATATGGTGCAATGAATTCCTTGTGATTTAAAAAGTTTTGAAGAATGTATTAAGGATGAAAGAAAAGAATGCAGGGGTACATAGATTAAAATGCAGTAATGCAACAAAATATATAGGTTGGTGATATGGCTGATCTATTAGAGGAAAATATCAGCATTCCTACAGTTTGAGAATTGATGACCAAAATTCTGCTCTCAGTAATTATATAGGTAGATCAGAAAATTATGCAATAATTATAAATAATATACCTTTGATCATTTCTATAACAGAGAAATTTGAGTAAATTATTAAAATCCTTTACAATAAATAATATGGATAATATTAAAAAGGCATTCCTTACATACCATAGATTATATTATTTCTGCACTGTTAATATAAGGTTATTTATATATATATATATATATATATATATATATATATATATATATATATATATATATATATATATATATATATATATATATATATATATATATATATATATATATATATATATATATATATATATATGCTGAGGTGGTTTGAGCATGTTTGTAGGATGAAGGAGGAGAGATTGGCAAAAAAGGTTGTATCAGAAGTGGTGGGTTTGAAAGGTAGGGGGAGACTAAGGAGAGGTTGGATGAGTGGAGTCAAGGAGTTATTGAAGGAGATGGTTGGATAGAAATTAGTGGAAAAGATTGGTGAGGGTGTGAGTATTGGGGAATGGATGTGGCTTGGGTTACACACAACCCCACAATTAAGAGAAAAGTTGTGAGAATATATATATATATATATATATATATATATATATATATATATATATATATATATATATATATATATATATATATATATATATATATATATATATATATATATATATATATATATATATATATATATATATATATATATATATATATATATATATATATATATATATATATTCAGATTACTACTTTTGTTAAAAAATGAGTTTGTTTAATGGTAAAAATGGACGAGCTGTACCTCCTCAACCTTTATCAGCAGCAGCAGCAGCAGCATCATGCTCTTCAGCACTTTCACCGACAAATAATACTGATTTAGCAAGTTTATTTGAATGTCCTGTTTGTTTTGATTATGTCCTACCACCCATCAATCAGTGTCAAAGTGGGCATTTAGTTTGTGCAAATTGTCGACCAAAACTTAGTTGCTGTCCAACATGTAGAGGCCCTTTAGGTAAGTAAACCCGATTTGGAATGTTGTTATTATTATTATTATTATTATTATTATTATTATTATTATTATTATTATTATTATTATTATTATTTCTTCAAATAACCATTGGGTAATTCAATTCTTCCTCTCCCCTCTTTCCTCTTCCAAAAGAAAATATTGAATAACTTTGCTTTTATGATAAAAATAATCTTCCCTCTCTTGGTTCAAATCCAGGTTGCTTAACATTATCATTATTTTATATGTGCTTCGGATATTTTTAAGACTCTTAAATATATTACCTTCTCTGATTTAACCACACCAGATCATTATTATTATTATTATTATTATTATTATTATTATTATTATTATTATTATTATTATCATTATTATTATCGACAGGACAGGTTGATAATTTTGAATATATGTACAAAATAAAATTTGTCATTATTCTTTCAACATTGAAATGATTAGTTCCTTTGACACATTATTAAAAGTTTTACTATATATATATATATATATATATATATATATATATATATATATATATATATATATATATATATATATATATATATATATATATATATATATATATATATATATTATATATATTCAGGGAATATACGTAATTTGGCAATGGAGAAAGTTGCTTCCACTGTGTTGTTTCCATGTAAATATTCTTCCACTGGATGTTCAGCAACTTTATTACATACTGATAAAACAGACCATGAAGACACGTGCGAGTTCCGACCGTATCAGTGCCCATGCCCTGGGGCATCATGCAAATGGCAAGGATCTTTAGAATATGTTATGCCACACCTGATGAGCGTTCACAAAAGTATAACAACATTAGAAGGTAAATTGTAACCTGTACCCTTTTTTTTTTATGTTGCAGTGTCACTCAGCCAGAACCATAGATCCCTTACGCTGGTGATGCTATAACCCTGTTTTTGGACTGAAGACTGATCAAGCATATATATATATATATATATATATATATATATATATATATATATATATATATATATATATATATATATATATATATATATATATATATATATATATATATATATATATATATATATATATATATATATATATATATATATATATATATATATATAGAGTGTAATCACCTAACCATGCCATACTGAGTCAAACAGAAAAGCAATATGAGAGAGAGAGAAAAGATAGGATGAATTAAAAGACTGTCAGGGACAATGATACAAGCAGAAGAAATCACACTCTTTCGTTGATGAACACTGTGACTATTATTTAGACATATTAGAGGATGTTTTATCATGCCAAATAAAAACTGACAGTAATGAGATTTCCAATCAATCACTTAGTCATTTTAATGTTTACTTAATGATAATATGTTTAAAAAAGAATTTCAACCAGAATATCTGTAATAAGAGAATAATCAAATATTATTATAAAAAAAATGAATCTCTAATATTATTAGTTATTAACAATAATGATTAATATTAATTAAACTTAGTAAGAGAAACTTCAAAAATTAATATTGATAATATAACAATGGTAATAAAATAATAACAATCCTAATTTTGCTAGCACTCAAGTATTAATAATAATCACTATGAATGTCAAATTCTGTCAATGGGGTTAAATTACTTAATAAATAAATATACATTTGGTTATCTGTATTGTCGTGATGATGATTGCAGGCATGAGTATGACAAAAGAATATATTACATCATAGATGTATGCATTCAATACTATCTTATAGGATATTGCAAATTTGAATATATTTGTATGAAACTCAGTATTTTATTATATATCAAATACAGTATTAAATATTACTTATCTAGATTGAAATTGATACAAGTATTTTATTATATATCAAATACAGTATTAAATATTACTTATCTAGATTGAAATTGATACAGTGAATGATTCTGATTTGAATTTACAGGGATGTGATTATTATTTTTGATTTTTATTCAAGAACAAACACCCCAGGAATTAATCCAAAAAATAGAAACCTGGAAAAATTCAAGAATATGAAGTCTGTTAAAATAATAATTCTTATAAGAATTGGAATGATGTTCATTAGCATAAACTAACCCTTCTATTGTTAATCAACATCAGTTTACCTAATCAGGGTATTACAAATCCTAATTGTATTACAGTCTGTAATGAAGGATCTATTCACAATTATAAAATTGTATCACCTATTTCGAAAATTAATTTCAATTCAAAAGCATTATATTCCTTTACTATCAATATATGTATGTAATCTAAAATGAATAATAAAAAAGAAAAGTCTTTGTCAATAAGTATTTAGTAATTTTTCATATGTATTAAGAAAAAGTCTTTCAAGATAGATAGGTAAATTCCTTAATAGTTGGTAATCAGATGGAAGATTATTTGAAGAATCAGTAAGGCATGCGATACTCTCACAGTTGAGGTGTTCTATTTTTTTGTGTATTCTTTTATGTACAGGGTCATGAATAATGCTGATGGAACATGCCTATGGGATTGATCAAATTATGCCTCATCCTTTAAAGCAGTGCCTAAACTCCTGTATATTTTACACCAATTGGTCGTAACTTGATGTGAACAACAACACGGTCTTGTCAAATATATTTTCAAACTTTTCTTGGATGGAGGTTCAATTCAGGATGTGATTTATCATTAACAGTTTTTACATGCTCCATTTACAAGTCCATCTTTGGACTAGTAACTAAGTAAAATCCTAATGTAATTTGATAACTTGAAACTTTAAATAAATTCTAGTGTGTATAGTTGTTTGGGCATTTTAGGGTAGCGAAAATTTTGTCTAAATAATCCTCTGATTTTTAGTATTACAGATGCTACTTTTGATGAATAGTCTTCTATTACTGGCATAATGATTTAAATTTTATTTTTACTTATTTTTTATTACTAATAAAATATTTACTTTCAGGTGAAGATATCGTTTTTCTTGCGACTGATATAAATCTTCCTGGTGCTGTGGATTGGGTGATGATGCAGAGTTGTTTTGGTCATCATTTTATGTTGGTTTTGGAGAAACAGGAAAAATTTGAAGGACATCAGCAATTTTTTGCCATTGTACAGTTGATAGGATCGAGAAAACAAGCTGAGAATTTTGCATACAGGTAAAATCTTTTCTTCAGCTATAGATGAAAAATACAGAAATTGCTCCAAACATTTAAAAATTCATGCCCACTAATGGTCATTTAAAATTAGTAAACTATTATGATATTATAGTACATAAATACATTAATTTTACTTAACTATATGACTTTAATTTAATATTATTAAGATTGGAGTAACTATATGACTGTAATTTAATATTATTAAGATTGGAGCTGAATGGACCCCGTCGTAGGCTAACTTGGGAAGCAACCCCACGCTCAATTCACGAAGGCGTTCAATCCGCTATAATGAATTCAGATTGTTTAGTATTTGATACCTCTATTGCACAACGTTTTGCCGACAATGGAAATTTAGGTATCAATGTTACCATATCGATGTGTTAACGTAAGTAATCCTGTAAGTACTTTGTTGGTTGTGATAGTTTTAACGTCATTAAATATCTTTTTTTTAAAGCTTTTTCTCAGTTTGGTATATATTATGGTAGTTTCATTTATAGGATTTGCTAAATTAAACATGATTTAGTATTCTTGATTTTTTTTTTTTATTATTATTATCATTTCAAATCTTCTTTACCCTTCCTTCTGTAACATCATAATTGTAAGTTTTTTAGAACGAAATAATGTTTAAAACATTTGAATACGTATAGAAATATTAATGCAGTTAAAGTGATTGCTCGTCAGTTTTTCAGAAAGTTTGACAAAAAGGATTGTACTCACCCATGCTAAAAGAAAAATTTAAACTAGTCCAATATTACTTGACAGGTCTAATCGATCATTTCAACACAATTGGCAATGCATTATTATCGAGTTTTCTTTTCAAATCTTCCATTCTCAAACACTTTTTTTATAATAATTCTTTTTTTAAACTTAGGATACATAAATGTTAAGTTATTTTATCATCCCTTAAATTTTAATTTTAATTCAATTCTCAGGTATAATTGTCTAAGCCCTAAAGAAACTCCTGAACACATTTGACAAACAGCATATTTGTGGATTAAAAAAAATCACCCATTCTGCCAATGAAACTCATCTCTTCTCATATATATATATATATATATATATATATATATATATATATATATATATATATATATATATATATATATATATATATATATATATATATATATATATATATATATATATATATTATATGATGTCCCACACTCTCTTGGCCCCAGATATGCGCTTATAGATATCAAAGTGGTCTTAAAGTTAATAAAATTTGTCGCGAACAAACTTTGGAAGTGATCGCCATTAACATCAAGGCATGTCTGCACACACTTTTTTGGGAGTCGGTGTCAACTGCTTGTCGTATGCTGTCTTTCGGTTTCATTGACTTGTTGCGATACACTTTCCCTTTCATCATGAAGAAATACTGCAGGGTAAGGTCAGATGACATTGGTGGCCAAAGTCCCTTAGAAATGACCCTATATTCAAAGTAATATTCAATTTCGTACATTCTGACGGACATACGGTAAGGGGCACCATCCTGCTTTAAATAGCCAGTACAAAATTCCTTGTCATCCAGATGATTATAAACTAATTGAAAATTTTCATATGACTAGTACTTTGATATATCTGGGGAAGGGCGCGAATGGGACACCCTGTATATATATATATATATATATATATATATATATATATATATATATATATATATATATATATATATATATATATATATATATATATATATATATATATATATATATATATATATATGAAATGAAAAAGTATATTTCGAAAATGTTCATAATTCAAATAAATTTAACAATTTTATAATAAAGAAAAATTAAATTATCTTTATTCTTTAATCAAATGTGTAAATACATATGATTTTAATGTACAGTATAATAGTATCTTCAAAATATTGATTTTAAAAATTATAATATGCAAAAACGTGGAGGGATCTCTTAAATTGTGTTTCAGGAACAATCTTTTCTCCGGTTCCAGTAATCAAGTTACCTCTCTGGTAATTTGATTTCGTCTTGGAGTGTATATTTGGCCCCCACTGCTAGACAATCGTTTGCTCTTAACAGAATAGGGGGTTCTTAATCTTTTGAAGTCCATTCCTCGGTCATTCCATAAACTTCGGTCAAGCAGAAAAAATTAATTTTCTTTAATGCAAGATTTTGATATCGGTCATCCTTTACCTATACTTATAAAACTTTAATATAGCGACACCATAAACTTTGCCGATACCGATACTCTACTCCATTCCTTATATATATATATATATATATATATATATATATATATATATATATATATATATATATATATATATATATATATATATATATATATATATATATATATATATATATATATATATATATATATATATATATATATATATATATATATATATATATATATATATATATATTGTCAGAATAATTTTAATGTGAATTTTTTTGCTCACAAATATGTTGACTGGCAACTGTTGTGTTCAGGGATTTCCTTGGATGACAATAAAAAAAATCACAAACCCTTCCTAAATCTGAAAAATCTAAAATATTTTCCAAAACCGTACATTGAAAACCGTTTTCCCATTCCACAAGTTCAAAAGTTTCCTTCATCATACCTATTATTATTATTATTATTATTATTATTATTATTATTATTATTATTATTATTATTATTATTATTATTCCAGGTTATAGCTGAACATTACGAACTAAATTATATCAGGTGAAACGAAACCAAAGAATTATTAGTTTTACTCTTAAGTTGGTCACCTATATATATATATATATATATATATATATATATATATATATATATATATATATATATATATATATATATATATATATATATATATATATATATATATATATATATATATATATATATATATATATATATATATATATATATATATATATATATAGCATTTAATGCTTATTTATTGATATTTTTATATGGATTATAAAACAGCTATGACACATTTCTGTTTTAGACGACAACGATTCCAATTGTAACAAGTTTATATATATATATATATATATATATATATATATATATATATATATATATATATATATATATATATATATATATATATATATATATATATATATATATATATATATATATATATATATATATATATATATATATATATATATAGCATTATGAATGCAAGCCTTACAGTTAGACCAGATCCCAATCAATATTGGAGGACTTCACAAAAATGACATGTCAGTAGATAATTGACATTATTTATTATTATTATTATTATTATTTATTATAAATTTTTATTAATATTTATTGAATTTGTTCAGAAATCATTTACATATTTGACCTTTATAACTTCATTATTAGACATTGATATTTATTTATTTATTATCTGTCTAATTATCACTTATTTATTTATTTTAATTTATATGAGGTTGTAGGAAACTTAAACATTTCCATGATATTAATGTAAATGTTATTGATATATTTATGAAGATTTAATAAAAAAAATATCTTTTTGTACTTTTTAACTTTTCCATGTTATATTTATAATTAGTATCTTTTAAAACCTCTTTTTTCTGTTCCTAATTTGATGCATTCTTTCATTTTCTATAACTTTATCGAAAGATGTTGCTCAAAATTTCTCATTTGCTTTATATTTAATATTTTTTCCCCTATTACTTTCAAAGTTCTTGATCCTTCTCTAGTTAAGCAGAGCTGCAAGGTTTTCAAAAATGAGTAACTGCAATTTTTCTCTTCATAGTTTGTCATTCAAATAAGAATGTAGTTAAACCCTTCTGAATCTTAATTCTTCGATGAAATTGAAGTTATCTTGGTGAGAGAGATATTTCAATGTTATCTTCTGGCAAAACAAATTCATATTGTTCAATTTTGACTTTTTTTTTTTTTCTTGAATTAATCTTTTTTTTTTTTTTTTTTTTTTTTTTTTTTTTTTTTATATTATTATATATATATATATATATATATATATATATATATATATATATATATATATATATATATATATATATATATATATATATATATATATATATATATATATATATATATATATATATATATATATATATATATATATATATCTTATCCAATCAAAATGATTAAAAGTTAAAGGTAAAGAAAAGTAATTGGGCCAATTCGATCTTTTACCCTAAGGTCATAGAAATTAGCGTGAATGAGTTAAATGATTTCTCTCACCTACAGCGGTAGCTTTTGTAGAATAACTGCTAACATTAGCGAAAAGGAAATTTGAAATATTCGATTTTGGATATTGGAAGTGATGTATGAATTAACAGTTCTCATATATATATATATATATATATATATATATATATATATATATATATATATATATATATATATATATATATATATATATATATATATATATATATATATATATATATATATATATATATATATATATATATATATATATATATATATATATATATATATATATATATATATATATATATATATATATATATATATATATATAATATATAAAGATTCAAGTCAATTAAGTCATATTATTATTATTGCAATTAACATAATTGGTTTTAATTTGCCATAATTGTTGTATTAGGAAACTATGACCTTACTGAAAATTCTAATACACGCTTTAAGATAAATCAAAATCAGTTTAATTATTCAGTTAAATAAATGATACTTATGATCGACTTTACATTAAAGAAGAATAGTCTTTCTCAAAGTTTATATGGTTAACTCTTGATCATTCCCACAAAATGATGTGAAAGATAGGATAACTGTTTGTTAGTAAAATGAACTCTAGTGATGTAACAAAAAATTTTCTTTTAATATCGAGCACATTGCTTCAGAGTTTCAAACAGTTAATGAAATCAAATTAAAGTCGAACCAGTTAAAGCAATTAGTTTAACTATTACTTCTCATAGACCTTTTTGAACGATATTAATATTAGAAAGTTTCTTGCATCCTTTTCTGAAATGAATCTATTTGCTATTGTTTTTCAAGCAAACATTCGAAAAGAGAGAGAGGAAAAAAAGGAAAAAAAATAAATTTATTTTTTTTTTTTTTTTTTTTTTTTTACCTTTAATATATCCTATTATATTAAGCGAATATTAAAAAATATATGTATTAAAAGCTACAACTAATAATAGGTCAGTGTTTTAATAAGTCAAGACTTTATCCTGGATTTATTCGTCGGCAAATTAATTTTTAATTAAAAGAAAATTTAATTTAGCTCTAAATATCTGAATTTTTGGCGAGATTGGCAACCATGGTTAGTACTGTCACAGGACCCAGAGTATAAACCTTTCGTTAAGGTGTCTGATTGTCTGTTCTAAAATAAATAACTCGCAGATCATTATAGAAAAGTGTTTTGGTAAAAGTTTATTTATATGAGGTAAATTTTAGTACTAGATAGTCTGGTATAAACCGTTTATTTAGCTGTCTGTTAAAAATTCTTCAAGGACTGTAATTAAAAAAAGTTTAGGTAAAAGTTTCTTTATATGAGGTAAATTTTAGTACTTGGTAGTCTGGTATGATTTAAATTAGCTGTATTCTTTTGATCTTTTTTCATGAGTGGAAGTGCATTTCAAGCAAAAAGTTCATTGTTGTTCCAGTTCTAGTATGTCCTGGACTTTGAGGTTTAGGAAAAATAATAGAAAAAGTATTAAAATAATTAATTTCTACTTTGGTCACTGTGTGAGTTGTTGTTCTCTCTTTTTATTTATAAATATAAAAATACCAAGTCCATGGCAGAGCATAAGACAGATTCTTTGCACCATAGATGTAAGGTCTGAGCTATTACAAAACCAAAATGTTTGGAGGGGGGGGAAAAAACTTCCCTTTTCTATATATACTTGAATAAGTAGGAAAAAAAAAAAATTAAGTGTTATTGACTAAAAATATTGTAGTAGTTATATGGAACTATTTTTGTTTCATTTATAGTTATTAATTTAACTTTGTATGATTTAAAATCAGATTTATAAATCAAACTTTATTTTAGTATTGTAAATTTTACAAACAAAACTAAGTGGCCAAAGGAAATTTCAAATTGAAATTTTAATATATATTTAAAAATAAAATAAAATAATTTAAATCCTCCCCTTTTATTTTGTACAACAGCAGAACTCAACCAGTTGGAATTTCATTCATATCAAGAAATGTAACAGGAAATTTTTTCTAACTTATGAAAAGCAAAACAAAAGCAGCAAAGTATTTAAATACTAATTTTCAGTATTAAAAAAATAATATTTGTTTACATTAGAATCCTTAACTAACATTTATTCTCTATAAATGCTTGAAACTTGAAATTCATGATGACTTAAAATATTTTTCATTATTCATTGATAAATATAAAGTGTAGGAAACAAATTAATTAAATAAAAATTATAAGTAAATCAAATACGAATTCAGGAAATGACCTTTTTATCAATAATATATTGATATTTGATAACTTTTAATGTGCAGTGAAAGTATAAACTCACCATCAGTTATGCATTAAGGTAGTATGGAAGGTTTCTCCCTATAAATGAATATTTGTGCCTTGTTTTTAATTTATTTATCAATGTATTAATAGCATATCGTATGCCATTTTGGTATTCAGGGTACATAAATACTAATATAAATATCCACATAGATTCATAAAAAGAATAATCTCCCGAGAACTCATGAAAAGAGTATGGGGGCAGAGCCCCCTATAAGGTAAATGTTTGTGTAGTATAAAATTTAATGCAGATTATATATATATATATATATATATATATATATATATATATATATATATATATATATATATATATATATATATATATATATATATATATATATATATATATATATATATATATATATACCGTATATTGAGTCCAGTTTTTAAGTCAGTCCAGATTTTAAACTGGATCCAAGTATGAGTTATAGTCTAAATCTAAGATCAAGTTGTTCAAAATTCTTTTTTTATTCAAATAACGAATTATCATCATTATTAATATTTTCAAAATTTTTAAGTCACAAAAGTAATTTAAATTAATATAGTATGTATGAAGTATTGTTTAATTAAAAAATTCTGGAAATTAATTAAATAAATTTTTCTTTCTAATCCTTTCAAATAGCAAAATAGAAAACCACAGGTACAGTACCTTAACATCAAATTGCACAAGAAACTGTTGAAACAATGATGTCGCTCAAGGTAGCATTCTCAGTTGTTATTTTCTAAAATGATGCATGATCTTTTTATTGAATAAATTCTACTGGTACAATATTTCCTTGTTCTATTCAGTTTTAAATAATTCAGGGAGCCCTATGTTCTCCAGTGAAATGATCAGAAACCTATATATATAGTTTAAATTTTTCAGTTAACAATACCAGTCATCATCTTTACAAGAAATAAGAATAAATTTGATTAAACTTGACCAATAATTAACTTGAAATGTAAATGCTAAATTTATCGGTAAATTAGAGGAACTATTTTCATTTTTAAAATATTTGGTAAATAAAAATTAGGTATCAGATAGAAGAATTCTACTACAACTTTATAAAACTATTGTATAGTCAGGTATAGATTTATTTTTAAATTAGGTATGACCAAATTATAGCAACTTCCAACACAAGAGTGAATGCAAACATGAAAACAATCATTATCACACATGGTTGATAGTTAAAAACACACACCAAAGTGTTAACAGTTTGCACAGACTAGGCAACTGCTTAGTCAACATGAGCGTCAGTGGTCATTCAAACAAATTTCTTTTAGGTACACAAATAGTTTACTTAAAGGTGAGAACACATTAAAATGAATAAGAGTGAGAACCCAAAAATAATCAATCCAATATATGGTATTTTGTCACATTGTGCTCAACAAACTGTTTGTGCAGGTAGTTTTGTGTGTGCTAACTACTTCTACAACGTTCATATTTGAGTTCTCCTCTCCGCTCACTTTCGTGTTTGTTATGGTTTGGGTGTGCTACTACTCTAAAAGATTAGTGCACAATCTTTGATTGCTAACAAATCAATGAATTTAGACTGACTTTTGGAGCTCTCCTTTTCAGAAAAGTTGACTTCTTATAAACTTAAGCAAATGTAATGTCATTAATAATAAAAGGAAATGTATGGGCCAAAATATAGGCCTATGATGCAAGTGCAAAATTTTAAAATACTATTGTTTAAGTAGATTTTTTTTTAGTAAATATTATGATTTTCTTTATCTATTCATCTTGTTTAAATTGAAAAAATTCTGTGAAGACAAATTTTATCTCATAATTTTTGTTACTGCTTAACTTTTAATTACAACTTGAGACTTGAGTAATGTTTACTTTGATTACAGTTTAAAACTCATGTCCAAAGTGCAATATAACACCTGTATATAATTATAAAATAAAAATCATCTTTATCCAAATCTTAACTTTAATGCCAAATGTTAGTCAAAGGAATGGATTTATGGGCTATGTTTTAAGTGTAATAAATTTTTATCTCAAATGAAACTCCCACCATATAGTATAGTATTTACAATATAACTATAATCAATATAGTTCTTTCATACTTTTAAATATAAGACCTCATACTTAGGTTGTTTTTATAGTTTTTCTGTATCAGTGACAATAGATAAAAGTATTATTTGATAAAATTTGTGTATTATTTATAGTTGTTTTAGACAAATATATCTTGTTTGGATTCCTTCAGGATATGTGGAAATAACATTTTATGATGAAGTAGATGTTGTAGCAAAGGATTCTTCTGTTATGTGTACCTGCTACTCTAGAGTATTCAAAATACTAAATTTTGAATGGCAGACGCCAGACAGCCAAGGTTATTTTATTAACCTTGCCAAGGCATTAACTTTCCCATGTATATGAAAGCAAGTCACACCAAAAAACATACACTAAAACAACTTGGGACCACACAAGCCCAAAAAATACTGTATCTGGAAACCTAGTAAAAAAAAAAAAAAAAAAAAAAAAAAAAAAAAAAAAAAAAAAAGGCTCAGAACAAAATAACTTATTTACTCAATAAGATCTTGTATCACATTAGCAAACAGGCATCAAAACTTTATAATTAAGCTAAAACTATAAAATAAATACTAGTAATTTCATGTTTCAGATTTTAATGGGGTTCCTGAATCCCATAATCGCATTTAAGGGTTAAAACAGTATTTTTACAGCAAAAATTTGGTGAATTTGCTGGCAAATATTTGTGTTATTGGTTTTTGTTGGTTACCTTGCATTTTATTCCCTCATTAAAAGTAGAACTTGAAATGTATTTAACGTTAATCTAGAGTTTAAAAGAAGTTTGTTAGAAAAGTTAACTTAATCATAACTCAGATAAGTATTACAAAACATTAAATTATCAAATTGGTTTCAATATAAAAAACTTTGTTTTATAATTTAATTCGGAATTGTTAATGATTTCCACTCTCTCTCTTTTTCTTTCAGAACTAACTGCCATATATAATCCTAAAAATATGAGTTTATTTAATGGAAAGAATGGTCGAGCTGTTCCTCCTCAGCCTTTATCATCATCATCATCCTCATCATCATCGTCATCATCATCAACTTCGTCCTCATGCTCCTCAGCTCTTTCACCAACAAATAATACTGATTTAGCAAGCTTATTTGAATGTCCTGTTTGTTTTGATTATGTCTTACCACCCATCAATCAATGTCAAAGTGGGCACTTAGTATGCTCGAATTGTCGACCGAAACTTACTTGCTGCCCAACGTGTAGAGGCCCCTTAGGTAAGTTTTTTTTTTTCATTTTAATTTGTTTAATATACTTAGAAAAAGCATGCCAAAATATTTCATCCAAATTTACCAAGATTTTACCAAATTAAACAAATGGGGCAAAAATTACTAAATTTCGTAGTTTATTTCACAGCTCTCCTCTGGACTTACAAGAATATGTATAACTAATTACCTTCTCTCATTTATTTTGTGGTTTTACACTTACAATGCCAATACTCAATTTTTTTTTATGCACTCATGTTGGAAACTATCCTACCCCATACAAAATAGAATATAGTTATATGTATTCTGGAAAATTTGTGGGTTTCTTTAAAATATATATATATATATATATATATATATATATATATATATATATATATATATATATATATATATATATATATATATATATATATATATATATATATATATATATATATATATATATATATATATATATATATATATATATATATATATATATATATATATATATATATATATATATATATATCGCCAATAGTTAATAGGCAATAACAATTTTAATTTCGATTCCAATCATATGTATATTCCTAGAGGTTTTACACATAGTAATTTGCATTTCTCTATTCTCCTTTTTTTTTTTTTTTTTATTATTTGAGAAAGTACATAAATTTTTAATTTATAATCCATGCATATCAAATTGCTAAAACTGAAATGCTCACATTATTCATATTTTGAATAGCTTTTCTTCCAGATGTTTAAACTTTTAACTTGTGCTTGAAGTTTAGAATATATCGAGTGGATCAGGAACTCCTTCTCCAGGGAAATAATACTGCATTTGAAATTTCTGTTTATAGTTTCTGACTCATTGTTGAAACACATCATTTTAAGTTTGCGATTTTAATAACTGAAATTATTGAACTGTTGAAACTTCACAGGAAATTTGTTTTATATATTTGTACGAATTTTATAGGTTCATCCTTCAATAGGTTCCTGCTATCATAGTTTAAGATTATCTCTTAATAGACAATCTTGAAGTGATGCGTAGGTGTCAGGTACTTGTTTACTCTCCATAAACTCTTTATTAGTGAGTGTCGAATTTTTTACTTCTACCATAATTCAATTAGTTAAGTCTTAAAGCAGATACAAATGCATTTTCATTTTCCTGTATTGAGAGTTTATATTATATTAGTATAGACCAGTGATTGAGTCATTCCTGATAGTGCATAATTTTTTCCTTATATATATATATATATATATATATATATATATATATATATATATATATATATATATATATATATATATATATATATATATATATATATATATATATATATATATATATATATACAGGAAATATTCGTAATTTGGCCATGGAAAAAGTTGCTTCTACTGTGTTATTCCCTTGCAAATATTCTTCTACTGGGTGTTCAGCAACTTTATTACACACTGATAAAACAGACCATGAAGACACATGTGAGTTCCGCCCATATCAGTGCCCATGTCCGGGGGCATCATGCAAGTGGCAAGGGGCATTAGAATATGTAATGCCACACCTAATGAGTGTTCATAAAAGTATAACAACATTGGAAGGTAAGATCTTGTTATATATATATATATATATATATATATATATATATATATATATATATATATATATATATATATATATATATATATATATATATATATATATATATATATATATATATATATATATATATATATATATATATATATATATATATATATATTATATATAAGTTTTCCAAATTGCATACATTAGTCTCCCAGAATTTTTTTTGAAGAGTATGGATGACAAGAACAACTTTTAATTATTAAAAAATTTTTTTTTTACCATGAATAACGGTTTTGTTTTTTGTTATCGTTCTGCAAACAGTTACATACTTCTCTGATTATTCCTTTCACTTCTATTTTCGACATCTACATTCATTATTATGACTTTTTCTTTATTTTTTATTTTTTTTCAAAATAGTTCCTGTTAAATTCAGAAAAAGAATCCAGTTGGCAAGATTTTTGAATTAATTTCTAGATTTTTAAATTTTTTATCCATTTAGAGTATATGTAGCTTAACTTTTTTGTAATTATTATATATTCATTTAATTAGTTTCTTGCATATTTATTTAATTTTATTATATTTTGTTATAATGCTGATGATGGGTTAAGCAATACCTGATGTGCAATAAAATGTTGAAAATGTTCAAGGTTAACAGAGACTTTTTCTCTTAAAAGTTTTTAAGGAAGGACATACCAGCATAAAAGTAGAACAGCTTCTCAAAGTATTCCCTCTGCATATCCACCCATCGCTGCTGCCTTTGGAGTAGATAGAAGGTGGCTGCTGCCGTAACCACTGCATCAACTGTAGCGCTGCATTTTTGTTGAAGTGATTCTTTCCCCCCAACCCTCCATTTGTTTCTTCGGAGAACGAAACATTTGGAGTTCACCACCCAATGCATATCGACCAGTGTGGTTACTGTCAAGTTTGCCGCGTTTGGCCAGACATTTAGTTTTTTATTCTTCCTGCAAATGGCATCTTGGATGGTACCTTTGAGGAATGTGGAATAACACTGGGCAATAACTGTGACTACTTGCTCCAAAAAAAATCCATAATTGACACCTTGTATATCCCAGAAGACGGACCCCAAACCTTTCCGCTAAGTCTATTGCTTTGCTCATTGTGGGTGACGTAGAACCTTTATGATGGCTCTTCATGCTGCATAGTTTACTTTCAGGCGTGAAATAATGCAAACGTTTCATCACACGTGATGATCGATTAGAGATATCCGTCCTCGGTATGGTCGTCGTTTGTGGCTGATCAAGCTCAGCTTTCGGCGCTTCTATCTTGCACACACTTTGCGAAAATGTAGATGTTATGGATGATTGTTTACTCACTGTCTATTCAACTATTGCCATATTCGCTGATGTGACATCTATAGGAAGAATTGTACATGCAATCTTCACAGTTTTAAGAGGTTTTTCGTTCTTAAAGAAAATTTTATTAACACCGCTGTAACATGTCAATAGGAACATTTCCTGCTCCACATCTTTGCTAACACTAATGTGCATACTCAGACAACTACCTGCCATGCACACGATATTCGCGATGGATTGAGGAACAGCCAGCCGAAGTTGCATTGTTCTCATTTTCGTCCTTTTTGCATTAAACTACAAATGTCTCGGTCTGCCTTAATCAACCCTTGTATATATATATATATATATATATATATATATATATATATATATATATATATATATATATATATATATATATATATATATATATATATATATATATATATATATATATATATATATATATATATATTTTATTTTTTTTTTTTTTTTTTTTTACTTTTTATACTCTTGGTCCATTCTTAATTGAGGAGTCACACTGTGTCTAGGAAATACTCCACTTCCGCCTGCGTATTCACATGTCCTTCAGTGAAGTAATTTTGGAGTTTTGCTGTTTCAGGATCTTGCTGGCATTTTTGGCATGTTGAGATGTAATGTTGTGAATTTAAATATGTATTTGTATGAATTTGTATGACTGTTATGTTGGGGTGGGTTCCCGACCTCAGTCTGATTTAGGTTTTGCGAGAGAGAACATTGAGAGTGTTTGATATGTCTGGAGGATGTGTGTTGACGAGGATTCTTGGCTAATGTCTGTTGAGATATTTTTGCATAATTTTTTTAAGGGAATTGTTTGTCGACGGTCGGTTGTCAACCGGTGGAATAGTTCTGTAATGGTTGTTGGTTGATTGATTGCCAAAGTAGTTTTGTGAGTGTGCACAAGATGTTTAGTTTCTTATTTATAGAACTCGTTAGTTGGTTGATGTGTTCCAGAAATGTGAAGTGAATGTTGAAGGTATTGCTAAGGATCTTTGAGTCTTGTTGAAAAAAATCAGGGTGTTATATATTTTTACTTAGGGTGAAAGCAAGATTGATGTCTGTCGGAGGCGGTCGAAGATTTTTTTTCGTTGATGCTGTCATGCTATTAGTGATAAGCTAGGATTCCAGCCGTTGGATGTAAATTTGTTTGTATCTGGGTCTGTGGGTGTGGATGGGCTTGTGTTAGATGGTTATGTCGTCAGTGTATGTGATGCGTTTTGTATTACAGATGAGCTGTAAACATGTTGAAGGTAGGTGATAGGATTGCACCCAGAGGTACCCCATTTCTAAGTATTATTGTTTTAGTTAGGTGTTTTTTATTAGAGGCTTGGGGGTTGCAGCTTTATATATATATATATATATATATATATATATATATATATATATATATATATATATATATATATATATATATATATATATATATATATATATATATATATATATATATATATATATATGAAACAGTTACATCTGGCGATTTGTTTAGTAGGTTTGAAATGGTCCGTGCATTAATTGCAAGTGAATTTATAAAAATATCTCCACTTTTCATTATGTATACCGGTTCAGTGATAATCTAATAATAAAAAAAAACAACGAAATTTACTGATTTGTCAAAATTTCACTGACTTTTTTTAAATTTAAAAATCAGAGACAAGTTTGTATTTTTTAATAAAAGACGTGTAACTATTATTTAAAAATTTAACTAAAATTTAAAAATTTTCAGTACTGTAAAATGTGTTTAACATCAAAAAGTTTTTGAAAGGTTTTATTTCTATTATGTTGCTATTTTCAGGTGAAGATATAGTTTTTCTCGCTACTGATATAAATCTTCCTGGTGCTGTGGATTGGGTGATGATGCAGAGTTGTTTTGGTCATCATTTTATGTTGGTTTTGGAGAAACAGGAAAAATTTGAAGGACATCAGCAATTTTTTGCAATTGTACAATTGATAGGATCAAGAAAACAAGCTGAGAATTTTGCGTATAGGTAATATTTTTTATGTCTTTAAATTAAAATATTTGTATTGTGAGTTTATGAAAAATTCGGTTACTGTTTAAAAAAAAAAGTTTACAAAAAATTCTGAAATACAGTCATCCTATTAATTAAAAATTTTACATATTTCTAGAAAAATTATTGGGGTGAATATTTTCATATTAGATACTTAAATGTTTCTAAAAATTAAATATTGTTAAGATTGGAGTTGAATGGACCCCGTCGTAGATTAACTTGGGAAGCAACTCCTCGGTCAATTCATGAAGGCGTCCAGTCTGCTATCATGAACTCAGATTGTTTAGTATTTGATACCTCTATTGCCCAGCGTTTTGCTGACAACGGGAACTTAGGAATAAATGTTACCATATCCATGTGTTAAGAAATGTAAGTATAGAGAATATCGGGAAAAACAATTTCTTATATTAGGTCTTTGATTTAAAATGTTTTAGGGAAAACTCTCTTTAATTATATGTACGTTTGTATTCGAAGAACAGCTGACTTTCATGACTTTAGATTGGCATTCCAATAACTCTTTAATTGAATGGAAGTATAGATTTTAAAATGTAATTAAATTTTTTCTTTTTCATATATACTTGTTAACGTATAATAAATATCTAAAATTAATTTAATTGCACTTTATTTTTTGAAAAATCAGATTCCCTTGAACATTATTTAGGATGGTAAATATTTTTATTTTTCCATTTTTTATTAAAAGTTTATAATACTAATAATATCTTAATTATTCGAATTATATTGCTTAAACTTTTTGTATTGATATTAGAATGTTAAAAAAAATTCTATCTGATCTTAGATTAAAAGAAATACTAGTATTACAGAATATTTTATTCAGTGCAATTTTTTGTATTTATAAATTATCTTAAACATTCAAGTTATTACTAATGAATAAAAAAACTAATCATTATTAATTTAACTACAGGAAATTCAACACCTTTTCTAAATTTTCGGCCATAAATCCTAATCTGAGAAAACTTGCCTGAATTACAGTAAAAAGAATTTTAGATTGTCTTCTTACATTAGTGATATTTCTTTTTCCCCATTTTATTTACCGTTCTAATCCAAGCGCTTTGCTGGAGCTAAATTCCAAGAGCCATCGCCTTTTCCTATAAAAATTTCTAATAATGCCAAACAATATTTTTCTCCGAAATTTTTCCCATTGATTTACCAGTGTGCTTTAATGTTTTTTCAATAGAAAACTTTTTTTCTCTTTTTGTTACTCATAAAATAACATTTTTTTATTACACTTATTATTATTTCATCAATTGTAAATTTTATTATATATTTCAATTATTATTCTTATTGTTTTATTCTTTAAAAAAAAAAAAAAATTATATAAGAGCTCTGACGCTAAAAAAATTTGACAGTTTTTTACCTAAAAATAGTACTATAAAATATGCTGTCTTTTAATTGCACTGCATATATTTTTATTTCCTCTTCAATTTAAATTTTATTTAATTTCGTTTTAAGAAAAGAGCTTTTTTGACTTTCAAAATCTTAATAAAGAAACTTGACTTCCACTATCTATCAATTTGGATACATAATTAATTAAGATGTCATTTGTTGATAAAGGTTGTATAGAATTTATAAAATAAATAAAAGGTTGTGTGTGTGTGTGTTTTTTAAAAGTAATTAAAATAGTCTTTGATCACTTAAGATTAGTGTTTTTTTTTTGTTTCGTAGACATGAGTGGTCGTTTGAATCAGTTTTATATATCAAGAGAATTAAACCTTTTAAAGTTTTAGAATTAGAAATAAAAAAAGAATTTCCACAGTTTTAGATTTCTAAATGAGCCTACCTTATATATAGATGCTAAATTCAACTTTAGTGATTTAAAATCCTGATAACCATAAGTGAGTGAAGTATTATGTAGTGTTCATCAAATTTTTTTCTTTTAATGTATGCAAAGAAGTTTGCTTATTATGTAACTCTTTCTCTTTTTTTTTTCTTTTCAGATTTGAAAATAATTTACTTGAAACCAAAGATTTTATTTTAATACCTATAATTTATTATTATTATTTAGTCTTTCGTATGTTTACCCAATAGAGTATTTTTATATTTTACAAATAATTGACTTCTTCTTATTTTTTATAATTATTTAAAAAAAAGTTAATTGTAAGATTCTAAGAGGCTTGATTTTTCCCTTATGTGATTGCAATATTATATATATATATATATATATATATATATATATATATATATATATATATATATATATATATATATATATATATATATATATATATATATATATATATATATATATATATATATATATATATATATATATATATATATATATATATATATATATATATATATATATATATATATATATATATATATATATATATATATATATATATATATATATATATATATATATATATATATATATTATATTTATTTAAAAAAAAAAAAATTGTATTAAAAAAATTTTTTTTTTACATAGTGGAAGCAAATCTTTTTGAAATGTTATAGTTTTAAGGAATAAGCTCATTCATTTTTATATAGAAAACGTTGTTTATATGAATATTTTATAATATTATATATATATATATATATATATATATATATATATATATATATATATATATATATATATATATATATATATATATAATAAAGATGAATTTTTTTTTATTGTTTCGAAGAACCTCGTTTGTAATTATATAATTGTGTATTTTTAGGTGGTTTTGCTATTTTTATTAGATATCTTTGTAGTGTTTATCATAAATCTTAACATATTTTCATGGAGCTTTGAGACTTTTATGTGAATAATTTTGTTATATTCTTGCAAGATTCAATCATAAATTACCAGCATATATATGAAGATGTGAACTAATTGGAATAGATTTATTATTGATATTAGAGTGAATTTTTCGTATAACATCGACAACAGGTTCGAGTAAGATTGCAGAATTGGAAGGTATTCCCGACCCAAACCCTTATTCATAACTTTAAACTATTTTTATTTTAACTTAAATAATTAAAGATACTAAGGCGTATGTATTTAAAATCATATACATAAATAGCAAAATTTAGTACACGAAAAGCATTTACATTTGAATTCCATATTGTTTTTCGTATTAAGAAACAGCTGCAGACAATTCGTCACCCCAAACTTTATTTTATATTTAAACATGGGATTTCGGCTTCCAATTTACAAATATAGTATTGAAAATAAAATGCACTTTTTATTCTTTTGGCTCTATTCTATTAATAATGGAAAAGAATAAGTCTCACAATCTCAAAATGGATGTATTGCTTAATATATTATTAACACAGAAAGTACCTATTACAGACTCGTTATGAGGACGTTATCTAGCCAATTCTTGAAAAATTATTGATAAACTTTCTACACAACCTTTACAATTAACATTTTAATTTCATTAAGGAATGATATATTGAAACTATACAAGACAAAAAAAAATTTGATGTGTAAAATCAAATTCATAGTTTTAAACATCAGTCAATTGAAATTTAAAAACTAGCTTTAAATTTTCTTGGATTGTAAAGATAGGTCAATATATATATATATATATATATATATATATATATATATATATATATATATATATATATATATATATATATATATATATATATATATATATATATATATATATATATATATATATATATATATATATATATATATATATATATATATATATATATATATATATATATATATATATATATATATATATATATATATATATATATATATATATATATATATATATATATATATATATATATATATATATATTTAAATAAGTTCAGGCTGATCTTCAACTTTCTGCAAAGAACTTTCGTAGGACAATTTTTGTTTTTAATTTTCATTTGCCATTACAGATCTCTGTTTTCTTGTTTTTAAAAATTGGGAATGAATGATAATGGCACGAGCGATATCGTAATATGAAAATGCTATTTGGTATTTCGGGACATCTCATTTGAAACTCATTAAAAATTTGCATTTTTCCATTTTGATGAGTTTTACACATTTGAACCTACATAACTTTTTTATAAATATATACTTGGTTGAGTCTAAGCACGAGCCTACCTTAAAAAAAGTTCCATGTGTCTAATACCCACAAAAAAATGCAATCTTTAGTTCAACCTAAGTTAAATATGTTATGGCTAGTTACAGTGGTTAATAAGAAACAACAACAGTATATCAGTTATTAAAATTCTTTTCATTTCATCTAATTCAAAATGAGACCTCCTCCACACGAACCGATCGTCCCAGCTACTGTTTGAGTCACAGTAGGGGCAGCACAGTAAAAAAATACTTTCAAACCTATATATATATATATATATATATATATATATATATATATATATATATATATATATATATATATATATATATATATATATATATATATATATATATATATATATATACCTTTACCTTTTTTTTACCTTCTCATCCCCTGACCACCCCATGTTGAGGCGGCCACACTTCGCTAATGAAGCTTCCTGCCGCAGTCGGTCTCGTCCAGAGATCCTTCAAAGAAGTGATGCCCCAGAAGAGTTTTGGGGCGAGAGTTGGAAGGACAGCGTAATAGAAAGTGTTTCACGGTCTCCGGGGCCATTCCGCATCTAGTACAGGTGGGAGATGCTGCCTGGTTTATTATGAATTCGTGTTTGTAATGTTGTAGGTTTGGGTGGTGCCCGCATCTCAATCTTGCAAGTGAGGTTTGTAAGTGTCTTGGGAGGTTGTTGAAGTCGGGGTTTATTTCGGGGGGGGTCTGTTAAGGATGTTGTTTGGAGGTCTGTTGATCATGTATGAATGTGTTAGTTGAGTGTGTATATGTTTGGTTGTTGTGGTATTGGAGGGAGGAGGGGGGATGTGATTTAGGATCTGTTTGTAAAAGGCGCCGGTGGACGATGGAGGCTGTGTTAGTCTTTGTGGGGTAGGTTGGAGGAGAGTATAGTGACATGGGTGTGTGGGTAGGCGTGTTTTTGCGTAAAATTGGGTGCCTATCATTTCGAGGTGATTCCTTATGGGTAGTATCTTGGTTTCGTTGTGTAGGTGTTGTTGAGGGGTTGTGCGTGTGCAGCCGGTGATGGTGCGAAGGGCTTTATTTTGCGTTATTTGGAGTGTCGTTAAGTTTTGGTTGGAGAGCAGAAGGTGCCAGACAGGGGAGGCGTAGTTAATGGTGGGGCGTATAAATTGTTTGTAGATTGCAATTGAGGTTTGTATGTTGTTGTGTATGTCTGTGTTGGCAACTGTTTTGAGGATGTTGAGTTTTCTGTTTGCGGCTGAGGTGGTATTTTGAATGTGCTTGGAGAACGTGAGGCGAGTGTCAAATGTTAGGCCAAGGATCTTAGGGGTTTTGTTGAAGGGGTATGGGGGTGTTGTTTAGTAGGACTTGTGGGTGGGTGTTGGATATGTGTTTGTCTGTTGTTATGAGGGTTATGGAGGATTTGTTTGGGGATGCTGTCATCCTGTTTTCGACTAGCCAAGTTTGGAGTTGAGTTAGGTAGTCTTGAGTGAGTGATGTTGCGGTGGTGAGGTCTTTGTGAGTGGTGGCTATAGTTATGTCGTCGGCGTATGAGGTAATGTGGGTGAAAGTTGGTTGTGGGAGGTCTGCTGTGTAAAGGTTAAATAGAGTGGGGGAGAGTATGGCTCCTTGGGGAACTCCGTTCTTTATGTTGATGGTACGTGATTTATGGCCGTTTTGTTGTATTTGGGCGGTTCTTCCTGATAGGAAGTTGGATAGCCATTTCTTAGTATCTGTTGGGATGTTGGATTGGAGGATTTTATGGATAAGATTATGTCTCGGGACAGTATCGAAGGCTTTGTTTATGTCAATTGCTATTAATATAGTTTTGTGATATGGCTTATGGTTTAGTCCGTTTAATATAGGTTGGATGATGTTGGTAAGTGCAGTGGTGGTGGAGTGGTTGGGTTTGAACCCGTGTTGGAAGTTTTGTTGTGGGATGAATTGGAGGATAGAATTTAGGATTAGTTTTCCAAGAAGTTTTGAGATGGTGGATAATAGGGAGATTGGGCGGTAAGAGGAGGGGTTTGAAGGGTCTTTGCCAGGTTTTAGTTTAGGGATGATTAAAGCTATATATATATATATATATATATATATATATATATATATATATATATATATATATATATATATATATATATATATATATATATATATATATATATATATATATATATATATATATATATATATATATATATATATATATATATATATATATATATATATATATATATATATATATATATATATATATATATATATATATATATATATATATATATATATATATATATATATATATATAGCTTTTAATTTTTATCCCTAGGTATTACATTTGATTTTAGAAAACATTTATTATTTCACGTTTATTATTTAGAACTTTTTCACTCTATGTTTTTAACTTTGCTTTCGCGGGATTTTTTCTTTCCGCCTCTTCAGGGTTGTTTAACAAGAGGCGAGAAGAAAAAATCCCGCGAAAGCTTGGTTAAAAACATAGAGTGAAAAAGTTCTAAATAATAAACGTGAAATAAATGTTTTCTAAAATCAAATGTAATACCTAGGGATAAAAATTAAAAGCTAAATAAATATATATATAATATATATATATATATATATATATATATATATATATATATATATATATATATATATATATATATATATATATATATATATATATATATATATATATATATATATATATATATATATATATATATATATATATATATATATATATATATATATATATATATATATATATATATATATATATATATATATATATATATATATATATATATATAGTATATATAGTAGTAAGTACAGTGGTAAGGTGATAACCTATTATAAAAGTGGTTCAGTGTGTTGGGATAGGCCTAGCAAGCCACCAACTGATTGCCTTGCCTTGCTCAAGAAACTCATGTCTTGTTCGAGACAGCTGACAGGTGCTGGCACCTACAGGAGTATGGTAAAAAAAATATATATATATATATATATATATATATATATATATATATATATATATATATATAAACACGGGCATCTTTTTAATTAAGGTGAGCTCTATAGAAAATTGCTTTTAGGACCCGCAAAGGGAATCAAACCCGAGACCTCCTCCACACGAACCGATCGTCCCAGGTACTGTTTGAGTCACAGTAGCGGCAGCACAGTAAAAAATACTTTCAAACCTATTAAGTAAATCAAGTAAATCATCAGATAATTTCACTCCTTAATATGAATTATACCCGCGCGAGTCCTGAAAGATTTAAAACAACTTTTTCCTGTATTTATATTTTGTTCAAGTTCAGTACATTATGATCAGTAATTTACAATGCAATTACTTTATTACATTCATTATAATCAGAAGATGGCTTCCAGCAGTACAATGTATATACATAGGTCAAAAAAAATTTTTTAACATCTTTGGGATCCAGATAGGCTATTATTGACAAAATAACTATAAATATCTGCATATGCCATTGTAATTTCACAGCGCTTAATTATATCAAATCAGGTGGGGTAGAATTTCCTCCTATGGTATGTAGAGCTTGATTTGTCAGGCACAAAGCTCCATGCCCTTCAGAGTCTTCACTTCTCTGACTTAACTCAAAGTAGAAAATATCTAAGAATACTATCTCATTCATCCTCTGATAGTACTATTACTGTTAAAATGAATGTCAAAAAGATTAAAGGGTACAAACAGTTAAATATGTTATAGCTAGTTACAGTGGTTAATAAGAAACAACAACAGTATATCAGTTATTAAAATTCTTTTCATTTCATCTAATTCAATTGGTGGCTAGGTTATCATAATTCTTTCTTTGAAATTCATATAATACAATCACTTCAATTCTTCCAGATTCATTTAATTAACTCATCACAATTCAATCACCTTTAAATTTCAACAAAGTTAGTTTTATGCTCATATTTAATACCATATTCACTTCCGTCACACATTTTTGAAGTATAATTTTACTCTTATCTTGGCCAGATTTTGACTTTTATTGTAAATTTTAAAATTTTTTACGAATTTCTAGTCAATTACATCTTAGTATATGCAGTGTGTATCAGTAAAGGTTTTTCAAATTCAATTGACATATTTGATACAAAATACATGCTTCTAAGGAATATTCATTTCCTTTGTTTAACTCATAGATCAGCTGTATTCGTTACTAAATAATGATTTTTAAAGGAATTGTGATCTCCATAAAACAGCAGAGTAACAACTGAAAAAAATGCAGTCTAGATATTTCAAAAATGTTGAGGAAAAAGAGAATAATTTTTATTTAAATTTAATTTACATTTTGAATATCTTTCGACTTTCAATCACAATTTCAAATACACATCTCAATATTTTCACTTATATACAAGTGACGACGTATAAACTTTGACTTTTTCTTTTAGTGATATTGTTATTAGCTCTTATTAATAATTGGTATACTAGGAGCCGATATATAATTAACATGATTGGATACAGCTTCTTGATTCTGAATTCCTATGGGATCATTTGGAATACCTCCAAACATAATAAGATGTCCTCTACCCATAAATAAAGTATATAAGAGAGAAGGCTGGGGGGCAATACCCATAAAAGGAGGATTTCCTTCATTATCAACAGCCACAGAGAGCCAAACAACAGATTTACAAGTAATAGCCTTTGATATGTCTAGCAAATGTGGCACTAACACACTATGACTATTTTTAATTTTTTTATCTTTATGTTTACTACTACAACTACCTTCACCACAATTTGCACCAACATTTCTATGAGACTTGATTTTTTCCTCCATTCGGGACAATACTTGCAACATTCGTTCACGATCTCTTGATGCATTGGGTCTAATAGATGGCCTTGCTCTTGACCTTAATGGATTTCCTTCAGAGTTTTCATCACTTGAGGACGCCGATGCTTCCCTAACAGGGGGACTCCGTAGTGCACCTCTCTGACCATTAATATTTAATTCTAAATTGTCAATATTATTATGTTCTGCTTGTAAAGGAGGTTCTTGTACTAAAATATTAGGATTAGAGTTGGGATTCCAAATATTAGAAGGCTGTCTCCTGACATTACCAGGTACAAGTAATTGGTGCATTTTGTTTCCAGATGCTCCTGAGTTTTGTTCTTCACATTTCCACGTAGAGAGAATGACTATATTATCCCCAACTTTACAAGCTGGATTATACCATATCTGAGAAGGCATATTTTCTAGCCCTTTAATATTAATAACTTCCCATAACCATTCACTGGAGAGATTCGAAGGGTCAATGGGTAAAGTTAACAGCCATATATCACTATATAATTTATTAGATCCCCCACATCCTGCCATTACCAAAATATGTCGTTCATCTAGCTTAATTTGTGAATGACCATACCTTGGTTGGGGTTTTAATGATGAAACTAAAGGTTTATACCAACATTCATTCTCAAGATTTAAGCAGTATATATCATTGGTACTGGATGATAAACATTCCTGTTTTTGTAATCCTCCAAATAGGACCACAATGTTACCATGAACAGTTGCAGTATGCCCAGCTGTTGGAGGAGGTGAACCGCTGTAATGACACTGTGTCCATCGATTTGCAAGTATATCATAAATGTGTAATTCATTAAAGAGTACCCATTGTTGATGTAATGGATAAACTGATGGATGTGTCCATCCACCAAATAAAATTAAATTATTCTTCCAACTAACCATGGAGGCATATGCTTTCGGTGATGGATACGTTCCAGTTGTAAGTAAACGTGTCCATTCATATGTACCTAAGTGAAACTTCCATAAATCATTGAAGGTTGTATTAGTTGCCGTACACCCTCCAAAAATATACATAAATGAATCATAAATGCAAGCTGAATGAGAATACCTCCTAGTTATCGCATTAGATTGATTTGAAATATTTGGTGTATACCACTGAACAATGCCACACTTCAAGGCTTGTGAAAACATAGATTTTCTCTTCTTTACAACTCCTAAGCAGCTTAGATACCATCGCTGGCAAACCTGCATAGAGAAATTAAAAATTTTTGATAACTGTTCACAAAAAAAAAAAAAAAAAATAAAATAAAAATCATATTAGCTATAACAGCTAATAGTTAATTATTTCTAAATATAAAGTGAAATAAAAATTGCTGAATTGGCAAGTGCAACATAAGTTTCTACTACACCTACACATAATTATACTACATATATTCATAATCATTTTAAATGGATATACCAGTATTAATACAGCATATATCATTTTAATATTTCTAATGCTTATTAGTCTTAATAATAATAATAATAATAATAATAATAGGCATTGAGTGTATTATGCAATAGAGATTATTTGAAATATGTTGAAGATTTTAACTTGAAGTATCCCATGAATCACAATCCTTTAATCTTTAAGCTTGCTCTACAGTTAGCTTTACACCCTCAAATTTCAATCTTTAATTTTTAATTTAATTTAATTTTGATCTTTAATTTTTACCATACAAAACTGTAAAAAGACATGTGACATAAAACATTGGAGGAATGAGGCCCTCCTTATATTAACACCTTCTGTAACCTTTATACTCAAATACATCTGTACAAACTTTACATGATCATTACTTTGAAATAAAAGAAAATTATCATTAATTTTTCATATTTTAATTGGTTCCAATAATTTTAATGTTTGCTGTCAAAGTTATTCAAATATCTTTTCTTATAGCATAACCTATGCTTTTATTTTATTTTCCCACCTAATGATTTTTATCATGATAAAAGCAATTGAATAAAATTAATTAATTGATTAAAATAACACTTCCATTGGTTTATACAGGTCTATGTCAAATAATATTTAGTATCCAAGTATCTCATAAAAGTCTAAGAAATATTTAGAAATTTCTTAGGTTTTAGAAAAAAGATGCTGCAGCTGGATGTTATCTAAATATTCATGGAATGTAACCATATTTATCAATAAGAGCATTCTTTTATTTTGTAATGCCATAAGTATAGTTAGCTCTATTAATTATTGATTAGTTAAAAAAAAAAAAAAAAAAAAAAAGCTTGTATCTCATGAAAGTTTGCTTGCAACATTGTATATGAGCAGAAGTGGAAAAAAATGATTAATAATGGTTTTTATTCCCCACTGAGGAGGATTGGATGTTTGTCAACACTCATTGATGAATGAGTGGTGTTTTATATTATTATAATTTTTATTATTATTAACAATTCACACCTCACAGGCATAGCACTATTCAAAGGGGACTTTTCCATTATGTTTTTACATGGATTAATATGTAGGAACCTTTTCAGTATGTGAGTCAATCACCTTATTCTTATGCTGCCACACTAGCAGTAAAGTGCAGTCTGTAAGCAACACCTATATGGATTTGATTACTATCAGGAGATGGGCAAGGAATACAATATCCTGGTAAAGAACATTTCATTCTTTTATCAGACACACAGTTCATTTATCTTGAAATTTACTGAATTTATTGTGTCAAATGCAAAACTTTTTAATATATATATATATATATATATATATATATATATATATATATATATATATATATATATATATATATATATATATATATATATATATATATATATATATATATATACAGTATATAAAATTATGTATATATATGAGTGAGTCAGTATATATATGTGAATATGTATAAGTGAGTGAGTGAGTTGAAGTGAAAAGTCCTATAGACTTTACCCTTTAAAGAAGCTGTATAAGTGGAACTACCCCACTATATAAAATGATGAATGATATTACATTGCAGTAAAGAGAGGACAAATCTGAGGAATAACACTTCCTATTATTTAAATGACAAAAGATGTCTGCCTACAATATCTATTACAGAAAAACTGTACAAAAAAATTAGAAAAAAGGATAGATAGCAAATTATGGAAGCTTAGGAATCAAAGCTATATACCAAACTCTATTAAAAGTTTTCAATAAATTCAGTGTAATTGTAGTGTTCACAGTAGTATGAGACCAGGTTATTGAAACTAACAACATACCTATACATTGCCAATTCAACTGGAACTACATAAGTACACATTGAGTTCAGCTGGAACTATGCATAGGAACACTATGAGTTTGTAATATTAGTGTAGGTATAGAAATTGCATAAAAGTTTTGTAACTATTTTGGAGGAAAAAAAAATAAAAAAAAAGTTTTAAATATATATAGTGAATATTAGGTTTTTGGTAGATTAGACCTTTTTATTAACTGTTAGACGTGGTTAACAAAGTTAGTTTTTGTTAGGTTAGATCTATTTATTAGCCATTAAGAGTAGTTTTACCTTTTAAGTCCAGGTTAGGTTAAGTCTCAACTAGTTTGTTTGATTTAATAAACTAGTCTGACTTAACATAACCTAGACTTAAAGAGTAAAACTATGCCTAATGCTCAGTAAATAGAACTACAATAACCAAAAACTACTGTTCGTTAACTATGCCTAACAGTCAACAAAAATACTTAATATACCAAAAACCAATATTTGATATATATATATATATATATATATATATATATATATATATATATATATATATATATATATATATATATATATATATATACAGTGGAACTCCAATATTCATCATTAATCCGTTCTTGAGGGGATGATGAATATTGAAAACAACGAATATCAAACAATTTTTCCCATAGGAATTAACTAAAAATGGATTAATTCGTTCCCAGCTTCGAATTTTGCCTATCTATTCTTTAACAAAAAATAATTTCACTCTAGAATCGATCTCCGAAATCATTTCAAACACTGTACAATTTAACTACAGTACATATTAACCAGCGTACTGTCATAAATAATACGTAAAACGCACTGTATAGGTCTACATAAATGCTAAACACAAATAAAATTTTAAAAAGAAATTTACCTTTTGGATGAGAAAAACAATGATTGTTATTAAGAGTTTTTATTTTTAAGGTTATAGGTTATTATTGGTTGGAAGGTGAGTCGCCTTCCATTACGAATATTGACTTTTCAACAAATATAAAAAAAAAAATTGACGAAAAAATAGGGCGAATATCGGAAAAGAAGAATACTGGCGAGGAAGAATATTGGCGTTCCACTGTATATATATATATATATATATATATATATATATATATATATATATATATATATATATATATATATAAAATAGATATACAAAATTTTTAAAAAATGCTAATGATTCCGCAACCTTGTCACAATAGAAACTCATAGACTATATTGTTAGTTTCAAATCCCTATATATAGTTCCAGGTGACTCACATTATGTAGATATGTTGTTGGTTACAGCAACCTGGTCTTGAACAACAAAAATCAACTACTGTGAATGCTACAATTACCAAATTCAGTATCATAGCAAAAGATTTACTAAGTACTGATGAGAAGACCAAGAATTAAATAAAAATTACAGTAATTCACAAGTAAAGCGCTCTTTTTAAAAAAATATACTGGGCATCTTGGAGATAAGATCATAAGATTTAGTATATATATATATATATATATATATATATATATATATATATATATATATATATATATATATATATATATATATATATATATATATATATATATATATATGACTAAAATAACCACAGACTTTTTTACAACATGGAAAAAATTTTTTGACAGATACTTCTTAAATTTACGCTTTCTTCTCATATCAGTGAAAAAAAAAACAAAAAACAAATAGAAACCTACTCCTGAGAAACTGATTAAAGTTACTATCAACTGAAAATACTTTTCAAGTATTGGTTACTTAACCTATATTACGAAAGTTAAATCTAGGAATGGATGGTGTGTGAAAGGGTTTCAATAAAGGCCTTAGCCCCAATCTAAAGTAAGCTATCTTGTAAGAAAAGCATACCAGCTAGTTTATATACCAGCTTTTTTTCTTGATTTAAATAAGCTAATAAGATGCTGTGGATAGTTTGATACAGGGTATAAAATTTACAAAAAATTTCTCACATCTCATCTCTATCTCATATCTAGTTACTTATGAAATGATGAGATTAGTTGGGAATTAGACCCATTTATATTTCTTCTATCTTTATCCTTTTGATTCTTCAATTTTGGAATCTGAAAGGGTATTTTAAATCCTAACTTACTCACCAATCGACAAGATTTCAAATCATCATATGGCGATACAAAATATAAAATGTATTCCAAAATTTCTTGTGGCAAATCGTTAATCTGAATCATTTTTCTTTAAAGTATTCATCTGCGAATATATTTACATATATAAAACCCTTACATATAAGTGAGTTTGGAACATAGACTTCAAGTTTTTACAGAATAGAACTTTTTATTAGAAGTCTCAAATTTATTTACTGGACGCCCAAGATTTTCTTAATAGTGGGATCTATATATAGAGAGAGATCCTAAACTACCGATATATATCGACACAGATATTTTAATCGATATTTGCAAATTTTCTATGACACTTTTAATTTAAAAGCTCATTCGATATGCAGATATTATTGTCTCAGAATTAATAATCCACATATTTATCCAAATAAGTGAATCATTATTTTTTTGAGGCCTATTCAACCTTGGCAATGAAACTCAAATCATGCCAGCTATCACCAGGTGGAAAAATTATTCGGTAAGATGAACTTAAGCATTTCGTATCTAGGAGCTTCTTTTGATTAAGGCGGTTGTTATCTTTTTCTAATTACTGTAGAACATTGGAAAAATAGAGAAAGTTAGATACTGTATAGAGGGAACTACTGAAAAATACTTTGATTAGTCAGTCATAAACCAGTTTGCATCAGTGAAAGCAATGAAAACGCAAATGTAATTTTCATAGAGTGCTAAAATTTGTTAATTAAATGGGTTAAAGAGTTTGTCTTTAATTTTTGAGTCGATATAATGATAAAAAATCTAAACTATAAACCTGTTTACAGCTATTTAAGGCACTTACCACAAGTACATTACTGTGTATATATATATATATATATATATATATATATATATATATATATATATATATATATATATATATATATATATATATATATATATATATATATATATATATATATATATATATATATATATATATATATATATATATATATATATATATATATATATATATATATATATATATATATATATATATATATATATATATATATATATATATATATATATATATATATATATATATATAACTGGTCGAAATATGCTTTTAAAGATAATTAGCTATTTGAAATTTGCTAAATAATCGATTAGCTACCTATCGATACAACGATATTTTTATAAGTATTGGGAATTCCTACAGTATATACAAGGGTTGTTCAAAATTTTTCGTTTGGTGTACCATTCCCATAAAAAAAAAGTCTATGATTCCCATCTATGAATCATATTTTAGTAACGATTCTCATTATCAATAACTTCAGCCATCCTCTAAACGTTGTAAATTTATCCCCAAGTCGCTAAATTATGACAACTTTTATAATAGGGAACACGAAACTAAATAGAAAATTTGAAAATGTAAGAACCTATGTTTCTTAGTTAAATAATTTACTCTTTACAGGAATAATTTTGCTTAGTATATGGAACTTTTCTTTAAAACCTCTTCATTCTTTTACCTAATTTATTTTAAATTTCAATTAATCATTTTATTGTATGGTTCTTAAATATAAAAACTGTTTATATGCTTTCACTAATTTATCTGTGTATAAATTTTATCTTATTTATCTAGTGTATTATTTTGTCTATAATTTAAGTTCTCATTGATTGGAGTTTGTAGAGTCGTTGGTTTGTTTTTTGTATCGATATGTATCATTTTGTTGTTCAACAAACGGCCGGCTAACACGCTCTCACTTTTTAAAATTCCTGGTAAGGTCTAGACGTCAAAAATGTAAGTTCATTCGCTTGTTTATTACAAGTTCTCAAAATTCGAAGAAATAGGTATGAGTTATATATTTTCCTTTTTTCTAATCTTTCTAACTGTCATATCTATTGCCTTCTACTCAAAAATATAACTGCTTAATGTTCTTAATTATATGGAATTCGTATAAGAAGGAACTTCAAGAGAAAACCATCTTTTTGAAAAAGTTCAATAGTAAGTCTTCTCTCCTTTTTTAATTGTAAAATTAACTACGACCCTTCTCTTTCAGGTCTCTTAGTAAAAGCTCAAACCCATAGCTTTTATATAAATTATATATTCCCATTTAATATTAAAGTTGTTAATTTGGTATACGGCTTTCTATAGATTGACAACACTCTTTCCTTCACAGCGCCTACTATCATGCTAGATCAGTGAAGGCAAACCAGTGACCCGCCGGTCACGAACTGAATCACCACCAACTTTTCAGTGACTCACGAGACGAGGAGGAAACCCATGAAATTGATTTTAAAAAATGAGATATTTCTCAGAAATTATACAACACTGCCGAACGTATTGCTATGTTCCAACTCTTCCGTCGGTTACTCGGCTAGTCTCACAATATTTTGTTAATTGCGGCGATAAACTGTTTTAAAACCAGTTAATTAAAATTAAATAATATCGAAACATTTATAAAATAGTTTATACACTTATGTATGTTATCTGATTATTTTTCTCTTTGCAGTTTATCAATTGTCATTGTTTAGTGTTAATGTCTACTCGTTCCTTTGTGATCACGCTAATTTTGTTTGTGACAAATTTTGTGCATGTGTAAATTATAAATATATTAATATATTAGTAAGATATAATTATAAATATATTAATATATTAGTAAGTATACTATGTGTGACCCATTTATGTTTCTAAAATTTTTAGATATACTAAAAGTGTCCCGGCTACTATTAAAGGTTCGCCATCACTGCGCTAGATACTGCAAGTCTATTATAAGTAGCATGTAGGTTCGATGTTTTCAACGTGTCAAAGTTTTTTTTTCAGAAATGAGTTCAAATATTTCCTTTTTAAAAATAGTCAATTAAGTCAAGGTAATTTCTTATCATTATTTCATATTTCACTGTCAACCGTTTATTCAAATCAAATTGAATACCTTAATAATGTTCTTTAATTTCCCTAGATTCAGCTTATAATTATAATACAGGAACTACGAAGGCCATCATTCCTTCGAAGCCTAAGATGAGTACGTAAGATTTCATTTGTTCAATTAATTCAAATTTCAGTTCGGATTCTATATTATAACCTCAAAGGCTTAACTAGGGGTACTACTTGCCTCGGGCGCCAGAGAAAAGTGGCTGCTGAAAGAGTTTCTATCTTATTTGAAAAATAAATTAAAAAACAAAAAGATTGAATATGTCATCGTAAATAAATTATAAATAAAATAAATAAAAAAAAAAAAAAAAAAAAAAAAAAAAAAAAAATATATATATATATATATATATATATATATATATATATATATATATATATATATATATATATATATATATATATATATATATATATATATATATATATATATATATATATATATCAGTGATCATACGGGAACGAAAATTAATCGGGATTGGGACCGGAATTACGATTTTTTTTCGGAATCGGGATTTTGAATTTCTTATTAATGTATTGGCTTCGGCTGTTCACGGTCACTATTTACAATAGTGGCAAACCCAGATCCACTCAGATAGCGGTGAAGCTGCAGGATTTGCTTTTTTTAATATTTAATGAAAATATAACATGCGACATTACAACATTATAATTACTAACCCCGCAAGCGTAATTTGTGCTGTGCAATTTGGGACACAAAAGCGCCTTTACTTATATTTTAAGAACTTATATCGTTAACGCAAATAACATTTTTTTAAAAATAAGATTCCTGTTAGTTTTTTAATAATAACATTTCTTATTTCCTTTTAGTTAGTCAACTTCGCTGTGCAGTTGCTGTCTTCCCCTCCGCTTTGCTGCGGTAATATGTCAAGCTCAGCAGCCAATTGATATTAATATCCTGTGTCTTCGTGTTTGTTTTTGAACTCATTGTGCTCCTTGAGGACTGAGAAACTGCTATTGCCCACTGCTCGAACATTGTAATTTAACCAGATGAGGATCTCTGCATTCTGTGGCAGCATTCGAGCGTGTGTCAATAATCATTCGCTTAAGAACTTTGAATTGTCATTTAGATGAAATTATACTTATATTTGTCGCGATGAAACGTTGAGCAACGCAAGCCAGATTCGGAAATATCTTCTTGTTCATCTTCCAATAATTGATGTTCTATTTTCTCCGATTCTAAAACTTTCTGTTTCTGCAACTTTTTACATTTTTCAAATTCCTTTTTATGCTTCGACTGCAAATGATCACTCATTTTTTTTTTTTTTTTGAACCGTTACTCAACTTTATGTTTGTGGTTGATGTAATCCTACATGGCTTCAGTTGACAAACTGCAATGCCCTTTTCCGTGAAGTGCATTCCTATTATAATTTAATTTTAATTTCCTTTCTGGTCGTTCTATAGCAGCTGTTGTAGACGGCCATCGTTCATCCTATAAATCTGCTAATAGTTTTTCCTCAAGGATTTGTTCTATCCCTAACACTTTTTCTGTTTTTCGTTAATGACCTTATCTTTATTACTTCTTCTCCTATCCACTCCTGTACTGATGACTCCACCCTTCATTACTCTTTTCATTTTGTACTCCCAACAACAGTTAATAGAAGCAAGGAGGGTGGCTTTGGAGCAATTAACCTCTGATCTATCTCGCATTTCAAATTGGGGCAGAGAAAACATGGTCGTTTTCAATTCTCAAAAAACTCAATTCCTCCATCTCTCTACTCGACACAATCTTCCACACCACTATGATATCTTCTTCGAAAACACACAACTCAAACCTTCATCTTCTCTTCTTAATATTCTTTTCTTGGTGTTTCTTTTTCTCGTGATCTTTCTTGGAAATATCACATTATTTCTCTTTCTAAACAACCTTCTAAAAGGATGGGTGTTTTGAGGCGCCTACAGCATTTCTTCAATCTACCCCAGTTGCTTGCTCTGTATAGGGTGTTGTTCGCCCCTGTATGGAGTATGCGTCACACATCTGGGGTGGTTCCACTCATACAGCTTTCCTTATGAATGGCACTTTGATTTTGCCAATGTAAAAGACTAATTTCCAATAGGTTATTATAGTTAACTCTACAGTTACTAATATCTATATTTTCTCATTTGCAAATATGATTTGAATAAAGATTTAACTAAATTAATATCATTATTTCTTATTTGAAAATACGATTTGAATAAACATTTAAGACTTTAAAGGCATGTGTATTCTCTGTAATGCAGAAAACCCAGAAAAGTCTAAAAAGAGTTCTGTGATTGCTCTTCTAAGAATTAATCTTAATCAAGAAATATATAAACTAAAAATTAAATACAATTATTAAAAAAATATATAATAAACTCACCTACTAAAATGTTCTGTAATTGGTAAACTATAAAAGGGAACTTGGGGATTATTTTTCTATTTCCAAGATTAGTTTTAGCTTGGATGAAAGCTTTTAACTAACAAAGTTTCTTATAAAACAGGGAAATCTATCCAAAATAGTAAAGAGCACTTTTTCAACCCAAAACAGTAAGAACCTCAAATTCCATACAAGTAATGGTCCTGTTAAACCGGTAAAAGTCAAGAATGTCAAACAGATACAATTATTAATAAATCCCTATTCAACCAATAATAAAAAGTCACTTAATTTAAAAACAACAAAATGGATCAAGTTGGGTCTGTCTAAGGTAAGCTGGACCTAACTTCCTAAACAGAATTTTGAAGTTTCAACCCTAGAATAAAAAGCTTAAATATTTTCCTACCATTAGGCTTAGTAATTTAAGACAATAAAAGGTTACTCATCTAATGACAACACTTCCTGGCGACGATGAAAGTTAAGTTTTAAGTTAAAAATACAATAATAAACCGAAGCTACATTTTGGGATTGGGAAAGAATAGCAAGTGAGTCCTCGATGACCAAAACATTAAGTTATAAGTTAAAAATGAAATAATAAACCAACGTTATATTTTGGGATAGGGAAAGATTGGCAAGTGAGTCCTCGAAAACCGAAACAAAGTTAATTCAAATATTAAATGTTGCCATTTTTAAGATTTTTCTTAGTTTAGCGGATATATTTAAAAATATATTGTACGATACAAACTTACAAAGTTTACTAGCAAATTTCATTTCCAATAAAGTTTAAATCAAAGCAAAGTTTAATTAAAGTTTGGTTTAAATACATTATATTGGTTTTATTATTCGCATTTTTTGTCATTTTTATATTCACAATTTAAAATGGCTTGTACTTTTCTTAAAATAATAATTCAAATAACTTAATTAAGTTAATTAACGTTATAATTACTTATTACTAATTTTACCTATTTATTATTACCACAGCATAGGTGAAAATAATTAAGCTTACTAAAGGCTTAATAAGGAAAAATGGCTTGTAAAGCTATAGTTAAAAAAATAAATAAATAAATAAATAATATTTTTTTAATATATATATTACCTGACTCATCAAACTCTGCTTGTAGTCCCTAAAAAAAACGTTCAAACTTTAATATTTATAAAATAAAAGAAATTGAATGGTTTTCAATATGTTAAATTTGAAAAATAGTTACTTTGATAAGTTACAAAATTTTATAAGAGACTTTTATATATTTGCGTTTATTTTGGGACAGAGGTGTCAAATTTTGGCGGTGTACTCATTGAAGTACACCATAGACTAGAAGTACCCAAAGCCACAAACATTTTGAAGCCGAGTAATGAAATAGTTCGAGAATATTTTTCCCGCTAAAATTTTGTGATTGACTAGAAAGATATTCATGTGCTAAGAAAGGAAAATGTTTTACTTATGTATAATATAACTAAACTAATAAGAAAAATAAAAGTAATAATAAAGTAGGCCTATATAAAAATCTAGCATAAAATATGAAGGAAAAATTGGACTCTGACGAACTTCAAGATAGTTTTGAAATATACGGCATAAATATTAGCGAGGAGGGTGATGTAAACAAATGTATGTTGAAACAATTATTTTTGACATTTTAGGCCTTTATAATGGATCCTAATGAAATGCTTAAGTAAGCTAGTTTATTTAAAGTTTTTTAAAAGTTTTTTTTTAACCAATTTCAAAAGTTCTGCTTAAGTAAATTTTTTTTTTTTTTTTTGTAAATGTTTACTTTGTAGACCATATGCATATGCTACATATAAAAACATCCAGGAGGCAAGTCAATGACGTGTCCAGTTATTTTTATGGATTGCAAAAGTATAACACTCAAATCCAGGCAGAAAAATCTATAATTATTCTTAGGCTGAAATATAGGCAGTTAATCTGCTTTGTTTTTTTTTTTTTAGTTTTATGGTTTATATCTTCTCAATTTTTACAGAAAACTTGGATAAAAATTAAAATACCTTTGTATACATTTGCAAGATGAAGGTTTTTACTCCTAAACTTTATAAATTTTGCACCTAGAACAAGTTTTGGTATATAATGTTATACTAATTTGAGTGTTTTGGTAATGTTTGGATTTTAATACTAATGATTAGCTGAATATTTTTTTTTTACCCTACCAAAAATAAAGAAAAATATATATATGAATGAATTATATTAAGTATAAATAAGTGATGAAGAGGATTTTTGTTCAGTTAAAATACTAAATGCTTGAAAATGTTTCTATGAAAAGTATAAATTATTGTACACTAATGACATTTTTTGATTATTACATAATATTTTAATATTGGAATAGGTAATTGTTTAGTTCATGGTAGGAAATGAATATCTTTGAAACTATAACATTTATAAATATAAATTAAATAACCAAATTAAAGATATTTTAATAAAGTCCAGTAGACAAGTCTATAAAATATCTTTGTAATATTTTAGTGAAGGAAGGCCTAAATTTTTTTTTTTTTTTTTTACTCAAAAAAAATTGATAAAAAATTTTTTTTTATTTTTATTTGGTTAATCAGCGAATGACAAATGATTTTACAAGAAAAAAAAATTTTAATTAAAAAAAAAAATTTTAAACTAATGAAAATTATTTTTTTTTAATGTGATATCACAAGATCTTTTAATACCACAGAAACTCGCACAATGACATAGTCCTATAAAGGTTGTTAGTGCTTTTATATTAATGGGTTACCACTATATTTTTTTTTACTTTCCCATTAAAAAATTTTTTTTTTTTTTTTTTTTTTTATATATATATATATATATATATATATATATATATATATATATATATATATATATATATATATATATATATATATATATATATATATATATAGAGAGAGAGAGAGAGAGAGAGATATAATATAAGTAGAAATTTTTTCACCACCACTCACGGGTTGGGGAGTATGGGAGGCAGAGGCCCCTGTAGACAAATGATCTTGTGCCATGCATTTATGTTTCATTGCTGTACTGCAATAATGCATATTAAAATACAAGTTGCAAAGACATGGCACATGAACGTTTATCTACTGGGGGCTCTGCCCCCTGTACTCCCTGACCCATGAGTGGTAGTAATAAAATATTCATTTACATTCCTCTCACATTACATTATAGAAAAATTAGGAAAATAGTATTTTACAATTATTAATTTTTCATTACAAAATGTTAGGAAATTGCATATTTTTGTTATTGGTCACCATTTTTCACCCTCTAAACCTGCAACAATGGTCATTAGATAAATTCACATTTGCTGTGAATTTTGGGGGAGAAAAAAATACAACTGGAAGGCACATAAAATATACTGATATATTAAGAGCATTTGTCTATTTGGGTTTCTTAATCCCCATACCCTTAACTTGTGAGTGGTGGGAAAATATGCTAATTTGTAATTTAAAATAATTACTATTATTTAAAGAAAATGAAAGAAAATGTAAGTTTATAGTAAAAATCATACCAAAATTGTTACAATATTTTAAAAGTTATTTATTTACCATTTCTATACAACCAAACTATCCTCATCTTAAGAAAAAGTTAAAAAGCATTAAAGTATAGTTTATCTGACCCTTTGCATATTTATTCTATATCATGATACCTCCAAATATTTGGAAAGCTCACAGCACCATTTGTATTTTGCACAAAATTTGGTAGTAATTATGGATTATTATGGATGTGATTTTAGGATACAGGTATGCATTTTAGGTTCAGGTGAACAAAATTTTAATTGTTATGTATGTGTATCATTGTTTGTATTCAAATATACCTCAAAATTGTAGAAGAAATTAAATTTTATGGTATAAATGTCACCACAGGAAAAAAGGAAGTTCCAGAGACACACAACTGACATAGCCTAATCATGAAAGTTTTCTCCAAATCTCTGGGGTGCATTCAAGGGTATATTTTTTTTTCTTTAAACTGAAAAAGCAACTCTGCATATCATAAATCCAACTCCTTTCTCTTGCATTCACTCCTAAAATTTGCTTGGTATGTATCAGTGATTTAAATGAAATAAGAAATTATTAATAACAACAGTGAATACATCTTGCTTATATTTCTGATCAGTAGAAATTAACTGGAAAATGAGCCTATGCTTTAGAGATGGAATGATTAATCATCATTGTCATTGTCAAAATTTTATTTTTTAATTGTTAATTTTCTGCTAATTGTATTACTGATTGAATTTACATTGACTTAAATATCTCTTCATCACCTTCATCTGTTGAGAATGAAAGGCTGTTTAGTGGTGGGAGTCAAATTTATACTCCTAAGACAAAATTGAATTACCCCAGAAACTGGAGAAAAGTTTTTTGCATCAAAATTTAAGGGCTTTAAATTTAAAAGTACTAGAATTTTGCATATCTGTCCATGTTCTCACAAATTAAAATTTTTAAAGTCAATGTTTTGAAGATACTATAGGGTGTCCAACTCACTCTTGGCCCCAGATATGAGCTTAAAAATATCAAAGTAATGGTCATAAGTTAATAAAATTTGTATATGAATGTCTTCAATGAGTTCGGAAATCATTTGGATAATGAACTCCGTATTGGCTATTTTTAGCAAGATAGTGTCATTTGTCACATATCTGTCAGCATGTACAAAATTGTCATACTTTGAAGATCAGATAATTTCCAAAGGACTTTTTCCACCAAGGTTGCCTGACCTTACCCTGCCAGAGTTCTTGCTATGGGGCATGATAAAAGGTAAAAAGTGTATTGCGATAACCCACATACTATCATGCAACTGAAAGACAACATTTGGCATGTCAATTGATGCTGTGACTCCCAATATGTTTGGCAGCAACTATCTATAATATAGGAAAACTTGTGCAGGCATGCCTTAATGCTAATGGTGATAATTTCTAACACGTTTTGTGATGTCAGCAAGATTCTTTCACACCAAGGTTTGTTTGTGGCAAATTTTATTAAATTAAGTCCACTATTTTGATATCTATAAGCTCATATCTGGGGCTGAGAGTGTGTGGGACACCCTGTTTTACACTATAATTAAAATTTATTTATACATTTGAATAACGAAAAGACAATTTTATTCTTCCTCATTACACCATTAAATTTATTAAAATAATGGAAATTTTTAAAATATACTTTTTCAATTTCATTTTCAAATTTACTATAATCATCATTGTTGTCTTCAATATATTGTCCCATCACTAGTCTTAATAGCTTTGAATTCATCTATCCTACATGTGTGTTTCGAACATGAGGTAAAAAAAATATGATGAATATGCATCATATACCTTTTAGTATGTTATTGATGTAGTCCGTCCACTAAAAACTGTAAAATGGGGCAATTTGGGATACTTAAAATGCTAAGGCTTATAGACATTTTAATTTTTTTTTTTTTTTAAGTATAATACATTTCTCATTTTGACCTACAAATAAACTAATGTATACTAACAAGAACTAATTATACATTGGTGTAGTCTGTATTGTAAATAAATGCAAACAAGAACTTATCAGTTTAGTTTTCCCTTTTGTAATTCAATAAAAGCTTTATTTACAATTTTCTAAGCATTAACCCAATTTTTTATTTATTTATTTATTTATTTTTTATTTTTTTTTGTAAATTTAGATCTTTCTATAAAATAATGTACAAATTAATTGTACAAATTAATTGAAATATTTTTGTCTTGTAAAGGTATGTAGAAATAATTTTTTAAACGTTTTATCCAAAGGTTTCTGTGGATATAAATTTATTGAATTTTTTTGTGTACAAAAATAAATTTTTAAATAATTTACCCCAAGTTCTTTTGTAAAGGTGTGGATATAAGTATTTGAAATATTTTTACTTTTGTAAAGGTGTACAAAAATAATTTTTTAAATTTATCCTGACTTTCAGTAAAAGAGTGCAGATATTAATTTATTTATATTTAAAATTGGTCAGATTTAAGTCCATTAAGTTTTTTGTACCTAGTTTTAATTGTCACATTCCACAATTTTAAATTTTTACCTAACTGGTTTCATCATTGGTACAAAATTTTTGTTGCTCCCTCTCATATACAGGGTCCATTATGAAAGTAATGTGCATTTGCTGGGAAAAATATATTTCTTGATCCTACTGGTACAAATGCTTAAAATTCTTTGAAATACTCTCACCCAGCATCAATACACTTGCAGAGACGTGTCTGCCATGCCTGGAAGGCACCCTGAAACTCCTTGATGGGAATGTCTCTTAGGAACGGTGTGACATGTTTTTGGATGTTTTCCACTGACTCCCAATGCATTTCTTTCAGCTCTCTCTTCAGTCGGGGGAAAAAAAAAAGTTGCATGGAGCCAAGTCGGGACTGTAAGGGGGCTGGGTGACCACCGGGGTGTTGCTCTGGGCCAGGAAATTAACATTATTTTATATAAAAACATATTTAGATTTTACTATGTTCACTAAGTTGGAACATTTTATACATAAGAGTTTTTTATTTACAGACCTAGAAAATTTTTTAAAAAAATTTGGCAAGGGGAAAAGTTTTTGAGTTGTAGTTATCA
>SEYY01010719.1:82500-100000 GCA_009176605.1 Armadillidium nasatum
TTGAGTAATTATTAGTCGGTCAAATTCAGAGATTTGTGGGAAGGAGTTTTGAGTGTCATAATGTCGCCGTAAATTTTTATTTTAAGTCAATTGCATCTAAAAATGTTTTAATTACCATGGGGGCTAGGGGGGGGAGAGGAAATAACACTAAAATTATTTAAAAAGTTTCTTTTTGAAGAGTTCGAAGGGTGTGAGAAGAGTAATGATAAGCTTACATTTTCCCTTTGAAATGGTGTAATAGTACTTGTCTCATTTGGTATGTATTGTTAAAGTGTGATTACAATTGTTGGGGAGGCGTTATGAACTCGTTGATTTGATTTCGACTGTAGCTAATATTTTGTAATGAAGGAATTTTAGACTTTGTAATATAAAATATATAATGTTTAGCAGTTACGAAAGTGGAACTGGTTTGAATTGCAGTAGTAGTAATTGAAACGTCTGTTGCCTGTTGATGTTTTTAAATTAAATTTGGGAAAAAGAGTTGAAAAACTAAATAAATAGCGATATTTAGATTCAAGATAAATGCGATAAAGTTGTTTGGTATGATATTTTGTGGAGAAAGTGGCTGGATTAAGGTAATGGTATTCGTAAAATTCCATACTAAGAAGAAGAAATTTTGAACTGACTTAATCGGATAATTTTAGATTCCTCAGTGTATTTAAATTTTGGAAATTCTATAGCCTAATGAAGTTGTTTTAAGTACCGTCTCTTTTATTAAATTTTTTTTTTTTACATTTTCAGGTTAAAATTTTGCCTTGTGGTGGCGACAAATCTTTATCTGGAGCTTATAACTTTATGTTCGAGAAGCTTGGCGATTGCAGTGACATTCTTGATGATGCCATTTATTATATAGGTAATCAGATTAAGGAGACATTAGACGTAGATGAGTTGTCCCATGTTCACTCAGCTGGCAATGTAAGTCGATTGACAACGCTTTTTGTATATTGTTGGACATTTTTTAGGATCAGTAGGTTTAGGAGATTTGTACATATAAAATTCAACTAAAATAGTATATATATATATATATAATATATATATATATATATATATATATATATATATATATATATATATATATATATATATATATATATATATATATATATATATATATATATATATATATATATATATATATATATATATAGTTATATAAATTATGAATGATTAACATTTTCCCCCCTTTAATTAACACTATTTTTTATAGGAAAATATTTGGTGTATTGGAAGAATTTGTTGTGATAGTGTTGGACGCCTGAATGCTGCTTCAGTTTTGCTTGAAGGAGACAGGGAACTATTGTTCTGGATCCACGGTTAAAGTTGATCTTTCACGATTACAGAAATACTCTCTCTTTCCGGGTCAGGTAAAGAGTCAGGTGATTTAGTCGATATAATGTGATTTTTTATTTTATTATTTTTTATATAATTTTTTATTTTTTACTTTCAGATAGTTGGCATTAAGGGTATAAATCCATCTGGCAATTGTTTAATAGCTGAAGAAGTAAATATTGGAAAAGTTCTACCACTTCCAAACACTACTTTCAAACTTGGTTCAGATAGTAAGTACCAATCATAAATGCTAAAGTTCTAGTTTTTATTTTGAATAATATTAAAATACATCGTTATTGTGTTCAACTCACCGTTAATAATAATAAAGGTATATATGTATGCTAATTGAAACATGAAAGGATATATATATATATATATATATATATATATATATATATATATATATATATATATATATATATATATATATATATATATATATATATATATATATATATATATATATATATATATATATATATATATAATGCGCAGCATTCTTGGTTGGGTGTCAAAATTTTTTATTTGTTTAAAAAAAAATTTGAATTTGGGTTAATATATATACCAAAGGTTGTCCAATATCATCCAGATGATATTTTATTGATTGCATTCGTTATGAAAGTGTAGTGCAGTTGACACACGGTAAAGTGTTTTGGTGAGCGGCATCTTTTTGCAAGTTTCCCACTACCATATATATCTTCCCTAGGTCTTTCATATAATAACCTATATAAATATTACTTGCTCTAATCTTGTCATGAATTATATGTTATCTACAAAAACTAGTGTACCCGCATTAGTGATCTAGAATATCGACTCGCATGTTACACAATTTGACATAAAAAATTAGAACCTTTGTAGATGTATTTATTTTGGCGCTAATTATCTGTTAGTCACAAAAAAAATCTGAGAGAACCATTTGTAAAACTGTCCCATTTATAGAAAATGTACTATATGCTTTGATAACTCTTAACTTTGTGGTCCTCATGGAAAATAAACACCTTCCTCCCTCTCATATATATATATATATATATATAAATATATATATTATATATATATATATATATATATTATATATATATATATATATATATATATAATATATATATATATATATATATATATAAAATACACACGCTTTCAAACACCTTTAATTAATTTCAATAATGTCCATTAATTTGAAACAATTTTTGATTTTCCCCAAATTTAGTAGGCCATCATCCATTACTCACCATATATATATATATATATATATATATATATATATATATATATATATATATATATATATATATATATATATATATATATATATATATATTATATTTATTAATTTTAAGGTTTGCAAATTAGAGTTTCCTGTGGCCCATTTACTACTGTAGAAAACTTACACTTTAAGCCACTAAAAGAATACTTAAAAGATGTTATATCAAATCCTCCTCATGTTCTGTTTTTAATGGGACCAATTGTGGATTCCTCTCATCCCTTATTGGAAGGTTTACATGATTCTTATGATAGTATTTTAGAACGATGTTTAAATATAATTGAAGCAGCAATTAAAAAGTAGGTTTAAATCAATTTCCAGTTTATTTTTTAATATTTTGAATAAATTGCAAGTTTTTAAAATTAGATTGTAAGTAGAAAAGTAATTTGTATCAATTTACTACTTTCAGCACCCAGATAAAAGTATATATTCAAATTAGTCAGAAAGATGTTTGTGCCATTCCAATTTACCCAACTCCTCCAGTATTTTTATCAAATCCTTCTTTAACCTCTAATGTGTGTTTACTTCCTGATCCATGCTTGTTAGATGTTGATGGAATAACATTTGGTTTAACGACTTTTGATTTACCTATGCAGATTAGTCGAGAGGAAATAAACTTGTAAGTATTATAAATAGTTTTAATTTAATCCAAAGAACATGTAAAGAATATTTAAATGAGAAACCTTAAGAAATATTTTTTATTAACCAAATTAGGTTTATATAAATAAGGACTATTAGGATAAAAATTACTTTTTTTTTCAGCGGTTATGGAAGCGATCGATTAGGACGCTTTTCAAAGCATTTGTTGCTGCAGCAGTCTTTCTACCCTATATACCCTCCTCCAGAGAATGTCTTTATAAACTTAGAGCAATCCGATTTATACACTAGACTGCCATTCACTCCTCACGTAATCATAACGCCATCCGATTTAAAAGGATTTGTGAAGGTACGAATATATTATCATTCGAATTGATTTTAATCACTTTTTTAAGGGATCTTACTCAAAATTTCCTTTTTTTTTCTAGGATGTAGAAGGTTGTTTGTTTATCAATCCAGAGCGATTGGCCAAAGGAAAAATAGGAGGATCACATTGCAGAATAAAGGCAAAATTATCTTTCGGTAACCTACAATTAAATGTATCTATAAATAAAATATAATAAATGAGAAACCTTAAGAAATATTTTTTATTAACCAAATTAGGTTTATATAAATAAGGACTATTAGGATAAAAATTCAATTACATATTGAGATGCACAAATTATTTGCTTGCTTCAAAGTCGTTCTTACAGCTTCAAGAAGTTGAGTTAACTGAAATATGTGACTCTCCTGCACAAAAAAAAAAAAAAAAAGTATAATCTTTGTTTTACAATGTCAAGAATAGAAGATATATAATCTTTATATAAAATTAGTATGTAGCTTACCGTTTGCTCTAAATTTAAATCTTGAATTCTGGTAAGAGATTGCAGGTGAAATTCAAACTCTTGTAATATTTTTACAATCTTCTCCAATAACTCCTTCAGGTTACTGCAAAATAAGAAAATTACAAACTATCGATTGCAGAAAATTTTTTATGGGCTAACTATCTACAATTGTTTGAAATGGGTAAAAATTTGTGTTCAACAATGACTCAATTTCTAATATTAAAAACCAAATCTAGAAGACAATATATCGACTACTTTTTGGGGTGATTATTACACGTACGTGAGAAAACTAGAATGCATACCTTAAAAAATTACCAATACTTCATGCATTACGATAAATTTTTTGAATTATAAACAGAATTTTGAAGTTCCGTTATTGGTTGATGTTATGTAACTGACATAAAGAAGTGTAATTCATAAAGGTCTCGCAAACTAATTGTGCAGTAAGATAAAAAAAATTTTCACGCTAAATAAATTTCGAGAGGATGCAAACTGTAAATATAGTTTTCCTGTTGGCAATGGATGGAGTGAAGTATCGGTAATTTTTTAAGGTATCTATTGGTTAAAAAAAAACTATAAACTAACACTGGTACCGCTCCATCTCTACTGTTTACACTTCCTTTTGAAAGAACTGATCAGATTTGAATCGTAGATGTGGACAGTCAAAAGAAAAGGAAACTATAATGAAGGTAATTCATATATACTTCAAACACATAATTGGTCATTTTCTTTTAACAGAATTTCTTAGGTACTGCTTTTTTTGTAGTTTGTGTTTGCTTATATAAAATACCAGTGATAAGTTGGAAAGTAACTTGTACATAAAATGATTGAAAGGCAAAAGCAGGAAAACTAAGACGTTAGACTTGTTAGTATTACATCTTTGAATACAGGAAAGAACTATTGATGCAACTATGCATAGTAAATGTGGAAATTTCGAATTAACAAAAAGTAAGTACATGGAAAATTTTGTTGATCGAAACTTCATTATATTTATAACTTTCATAGCCTAGAATTTCATAAGTTAATTAAATGATGCAGAAGTTGTAGCTGGAGGAAGGGATAATTTAAAATGATGGAGTCTGAGCAGAAATAATTACCTTCTCAGTTCAGTTCAGTGAGATAAATTGCTACCAACTACTTTTGATAAAAATAATGTTAAAAAAATTTTTAGGGAAAAATATTAGGCATATAATTTCTGGAAGCTACAGTTTTCACTTTATCTTATGTCTTTGATCTTATTTAGAGAGAGTAAAATACAGAATATACAGATCCACTGAAAATCTCATTAAAGAAAAAAAGAAAAAAAGACATTTAAGTACATGGCATGTATTATAATATTGAAAAAATAAAGGCATTTATAGAAATAAAAAAAAAAAATCTAAAAGACAATTTTAACGATTTTCTTTTAAGATATGAAAATTAATGGAGACGATATGATGTTTAAGAGAGGCATGCTTAGTGCGACTGGATGGGATAAGCAATAAAGAAAGATGGTCTTAGCTTCTTGTGAACAAGAAAATAGTGAAATAACTAAGATGATTTTTTCATTGGAAAGTAATAAAAGTGAAGAGGAATTTATGAGCGATAGTCACATGAGTGAAAAGAGGTAACTTCATAAATAATTGGAGAATGCGAGTGGAAAGAACTAAGAAGTATAATAATACATGAAGGAAGAGTGGGAAAGAATCATGGTGTAGTAAAATGGTTATCTATGGTATAGGAAAACCAAAATGGCAATAAGTAAAAGGTTGTTTTAAAAACTTAAGATTTTTTTGAAAAATGAATAAAAAGGAAAAGAAATTAAAATACAATATATATTTTAATGGAAAATTCGAAACATACTGGGATGAAATTTATTATAGGATATAATTACAAAGCCCACAGATCGAGAGCTATGACTAATCTCTGTTTCAGAAAAAAAGGAAAGAGAGTGCAAGAAGCAATTAAAAGAAAATATTTAAATTTGGAGAATTCATTTTAAATCTAAATGATTTATAATAGGCATTCTTGTAAATAATAATGTACTTAGGCTTATTGGAAGACATACAATGAATAAAATAAAATACATTTATACAGGAATAAAGAAAGTAATAAATATATAAAAGAATTATTCTATGAGTATTTCATCAGCAGTTATGATGAAAGATATGAATACAGAGGAGGATGACACGTAAAGTTAGATATTTAATATATTTATGAAACCTGTGCAATAAGTAGAACATATAGAAAACACCCTTCTAAACCAGAGGTTAAATTTTTGGAATTTAAGGAAAATTTTTACAGCAATGGTAAATCCAATACTGCCGAGGAATAAAAAACTGCATAATGAAAGGTAAGCTAGTTCTTGAAGTTCCGAATAAACATATTAACGAATAAAGGAAGAGACTTTCAAAATGTAAATGAAATATAGAAATAAAAAGTATTTCATCATCATCAATACCACTAAGAATAAAACTGGCACTTATTATCATTTACATTTGCAAAACTCTGGTCATAGTAAAAAAAAACTATAGATTACTCACCCTATATGACTGTGATGAACTCTCAGGAAATTGTTTACAAGTGGTTGTTGCAGGTACCAGGCGATTAGGTTCTTATTCAAAACTATTTTTTGTAAATGAGAAATTATATCTTGGCAGCACTTACTTTTACCATCTGTCGATGTTAGAAAAATGGATAGTTACCATAAATAGAAATTTCCTAGCCTGGTATTATTAGATTACAGCTGAAACTTCAGCAAAGATTGTATAAAATGATGATTCATATTACTGTAATGTATTTATTAATAAATAGAAACTTAATTGCATATAAAAAAATTAATTGATGCTACTAAATAATTTAAGTCCCTCCATCTAATTTCCAGACTTTTGAACTTGTTTCTGAATTTCATCGTTTACAACTCTATCAAATTTTGATGTAGCAGAGGAAAAAAAACTTCTAAAATATCCCAAGATATCTACATACACATATGCAAATTACATACTCGGATAGCTGATTTTAAATTACATAAACATTTTTCAAACCATTGTTTTGAAAGCAACTTTACAAGCTTCCATGGTACTTCTTTTTTTAAAAATGAAATGTTTTACTGGTAAACAGACTTAAATAGTGAAAAAAAACACAAAGCTATAGGATAAAATATTGGACAAAAGGAAAATTCTCAAGAAAGTTAAGCTATAAAACTGATAACGAAATATTCTTCCTCTATAGGTTTTTGACTATTCGAACAAAACAATGAAAATTTTTAGTAAGCTTTAACATATAAATTTTCGTTAAAGGATTATTTGCATGGGAAGTATAATTTAATTTATTTGTAAGAACAAACTTCGAATTGTTCATATACATATACAAGCTAATTGATTTACTACATTTTAAATTTTAAATCGATTCACTCTTTAAAATAGGGTTTTAAACTAATATTCAATTAATTAATTTTCTGTAATAAATTAAAGTTCTCACGTGTTAAAAGTTCCTTGATCTGAAAATTATATTTGACAGATTTAGGTGAGAAAAACCACAGATCATATTTTATGCATTATATAAAATTAAATTTTAAATTTATTTACTGGATGATTAAAAAAAAAATTTAATAATAGTTTAACTAAAATGCTTTAGATGGTAAAATAAACATTTATTGGTGATTTAATTTAACTTTTTAATTGATAGATATAATTACTATTTATACTTTATTTCTAAAGATAAAATTATATTTTAAAATTTAAGAACAGTAAATAATTTCATTGTCAGATTCGCAATAAGATCTTTGCAATCCAGTCTCAGACTGGACCTTTAAACAATGCAGTTGATAAATTCATGAAGGGTTCTATTAATAATGAATGAAACAGGTTTCAAATACACAATAAGGAAGAAGTTAAAAAGGAATATAGAATTATAAAAAATGATATTAACACAAAGGTTTCAATAAAGTATTCGAGAATAAAATGAAATGGAACAAACTTCAAGAGAATAAAATTATATAATTATTCTATTTAACTCAATCGTTCTCACAGAAACAGGTTAAAAGTAATACCATTCACAAACTAAATCGCCAGTCAACCAATAACAAATAACAAAAACAAAAAAACAAAAAAAACTTTTACAATAAATCACAAACGAATCTAACGAACATTAGAAGGGGTTACAAATTTTGAATGACCTTTTTAAAATGTGGAATTCAAAAAGAAGTTTATCAAGTATAAATTAAATTAAAAAAATCAAACAAACTTATGAGTTATTTAAAACGTCAAAAAAGTATTAAAAAAGGGAAAGTAATTTGATATTTTCTAAGTGTTTTCAAAGGATTATAAAAGCTATATAAGAGAGCACTCAATATACAGCTGACCACCACTGTCATCGACTCTCCAACTATAAAATCGTACTGGTAACTGCACTCTAAATCAAAAGTCAATAAAGATTATTATAGGCTAATAATGAGCCCAAACACGAGAAAGTTTTTGACTGTGACTCAGTCACAAGTGAAAAGTCTTTATGTTGTTTCTGCATATATGATCATTATTAGAGTTTCAGTGAACCTGCAGTTGAAGTTTATTTAAAAATTGAATATCTTTTATGTTTTTAATAATAATATTAAAGTATTATTCTCTATAACTCACCTATACGCTGATTTCTTTTTTTTATCCAAAAGGTATAAAAAGAAAAATAAATTATAAACCATTACTCAAAGATTTACAGATTAAAGTTTTCTTCATAATATTTTTAAATAGTATTAACTACGAATTATTGCATACTAAATAAATACGGGCAAACTAAAAGATTTTACGAAAAAATAAAATAAAATGATGTAGGATAGTTACAGAAACATACTAACTAAATACAGGACTGTATTGTTGAAGCACTCACAAACATTATAACAAATACTCATGAATATATTGTATTCTAATAAATTAGAATTCCTACAAATTTGTAGAATACAAAAGTGTATTCCACTTGAGCAAATTAAGACTAGATTCTTAGTAATAATCACTTACCATTTTCTTTCTGACTTAAAATTTCATAAGAGTATTCATTTATTCTGTAAGACAAAAAGTTTTCTTGTAGTTTAACCAGTTTTGCTTTTAGATCAAGCAATTCATTTACAGAAGCTGCGAAAGCGCCAATATCATCTTTCTGTATATATATATATATATATATATATATATATATATATATATATATATATATATATATATATATATATATATATATATATATATATATATATATATATATATATATATATATATATATATATATATATATATATATATATATATATATATATATGGGATGGAGTCAAGTATCGGTATCGGGTTGTATAGGTAAATAAAAATTTTGTAAGTGTCGGTATCGGTAAGAAACGACCGATACCAAGATCTTGCATAAAAAAAACTTATAATTTCTGTAGAAGATTGCTGACCCTTTGTCTAAAGTTTGTAAATTTTAAATTTTATTATTATTATCTGAGTAAAATAAAAGTCGCAATTTCCGCAAGATCGAGTAATAAATATAAATATAAATATAAATATATATATATATATATATATATATATATATATATATATATATATATATATATATATATATATATATATATATATATATATATATATATATATATATATATATATATATATATATATATATATATATATATATTTACAAGCCGACATGTCTCGATAAGCAGTCTTTAAAAGTGTGCAAGTCAGAGAAAGTTGTGAAAACAGATAAAGGGAATGTGTTCTTGATCTTACCAAATGGGTACATATATAATTGAGCATAGAGGTTAAGCTTGGGGTCAGAGAGTTGGCCAGAAAAAAGATGAGAGTGTAGAAAGGCGTGTACCTCGAGCCCTCCTCAATGGAGGAGGTATGCGACGAGAGGGTTCAGAAGAGTAGTGTTCGTAGTAATGGATATTACATAAAGAAAGAAAATGACGCAACAAATCGAAAGGCAGAAATAGACTGGAAAGAGTTAAGATGAAAAGCCCTAGATTCCACCTTTTCAAGGCGAGCTGTATGAGAGAAACATCTCAGATGTGTGAAGCATACTTCATATAGGGACAAACAACTGGGATGGTGTGAAAAAAATTACGAAAGCGCCTCAGAACACCAAACCTCTTGGAAGCTTGCTTAGAAAAAAATGTAATGTGTTCCTTCTAAGAAAGATAATGAGAAAAAGATTGTGGAATAATTAGCAAAGGAGTGGATAGGTGATTAGGTAATTGAGGAGGTCTTTAATGAAAAGTGAAAAAAAAAAAGAGTTGAAGATAGGACGGATCCGTGAGGAACAACATTATTAATAGATTTAAAGGAAAAACAGTGGCCGTCTACAATAACTGCTATAGAACGATCGAAAAGGAAAGCAAAGAGGATAGATTCCGAAAGAGGAAAGTTTAAAAATGCAACAATCTTTAATGCATTCGATATTTCTAGCGCGACAGCAAAGGTTTATCGAAATGCCGATTCGCAGAATTGGTATAAATAATTTTTTTCAGTAATCAAACTTTCATCACCAGTGGATAGCTCTACCTTCAATCTGTTTTGCGCTGAAGTTGCGCAAGTCTATTTCAACTATTTATTAACAATATAAGAACGAACATGTAACTAGTTCATTGAATAAAATGCAAAACTTCAATTAAAACCTTAATTATCTCAAACTCAAAATTTTTTATTTACATCACTTTTGCATCAAACGGCTCATATAAAACTCCATCATTTTCTTTTGATGAGTAATAAATGTAAATGCTATAAACTCTCATCTTACAATATTATAATGGAAATTGATATGGTATGAAAGTGATATTACACTTTATTACTGTTTGGAAAAAATCGTCCTTTGCATTTTATTTTCTGTTATTACATAATTGTTGTCAGATCAACAGATTAGTAAACAATGTTTTCCATGATAAAAATGAGTTTGGAATGAAGCCAGGCAGTACATGCATGGGTAGCGTTTTTCAAAAACTGTCAATTGACAATATTTATACAAATAAAAAAAACTTTCACTTTTATTCTTAACCCTCATATAGCTCATCTCATTCCAATGATTATAACGAAATTTAATTTTTAATCAAATTCTTTAGTTTTCTCTTCTCTGTTTTTACTTTTTACCTGGAGGATGACAATGGAAAGAAAATGATACATTGAGTTAAAAAAAATAAAAAATGATGCACTGAGTTAAAAAAATAAAAAGTGATGCTATTATTGTTTTATTTGTAGTGGAATATTTTGTTCTGGTCTTCAGAAATGAAAAACAATTTATTACAAAGCATTTTACACTCTCTTACTCTTCTCTGTTTCCAATTTGCTCATTATTTATTGAAGACTTCAAACATGATCGATGAAAGCTGTGCTAGAAAGTTGAAAGATTTTAATTCTTTGTTTATTTTCAACTTCACAGTAATATTGTACATAATTCTATTTGCACTCTACATCTTTCCCCATTTTCTACTCTTCTTATAATACCTCTCAACATTACGAGCAATATAAATTATTTATCTTATATGCCTCTAACTCTCAAGACAGCAATTGATAGGATTTAAAAAAAAACAAAAAAAAAAGTTTAAAAAAAAAAAAAAAAAAAAAAAAAAAAAAACTTTTTTTTTTTTTTTTATTTGTACCTCACAAGCATTGCCCAATTCTAGGTTTCTAGGTGGAAAACTCTCTAGGAATTACATCCTTAGATTCGCAACAGGAACTGCACCCAGGATTTTCACCATACGAAATTACAAAATGATCCTTCTGTTTTCTTACCTTCGTTAGAATTTTCATAAACTTTATTCTGTTAAGCTAAGTCATCCCAGTTACAACTATGCATACCAAACTTAATCACTTATTTCATGGAAGGATTGGCAGACCTTCCTTTTCCAATGTGGACCATGCTACTATATTTACTACACAAGCATTCTTGTGGAATGCTGACAATCTTGATGTTTTCTAATTACCATTCCCTTTTTCTACATTCTCTATTATCATTCTGCTATTATGGCTCTTCTTTGTACTGCTTCATTGTTATGGACTCTTCATGTTTCATTAGGGATCTGCCTTCTCATAAGCACAACCCATATGTAATGAAAGAGATAAGATTACAAAATGTCATTTACATTCGAATCTAAAAGATTCACTGCCAGTTTAAATAAAAATAAAGATCTATTGATAATTGCAAAGTTACTATGCAAAGCAACAATAAATGTTAATGATATTGATTGTCACATTACAATTCGTTATATGGTAGTACTGCTTCTTGTTAAATGCAATATATAAACTAAGAATTGCAATGTAAATAAATTTTTAGTTCTTAAATATTATCAGTTTTATTATAATAATTATTTTTTAACAATTTAAGGTTTACAGTTTGCATATATTTACCGTTCTTACTGCTACTGCCACAACAGTCTTAATACAGGGTGACAGGAAATAATAATTATTATTATTATTTGTAATGATTTTTTTTTTTTTTTTTTTTCTCTTTATTAATCCCAATAAAAAAAATTTATATTAAAATTGTGGTTAAATTTTTTATTTTTTCTTAAAGTAATTATAACGGTTTACGTAAATAACAATGAATATTCTCTTCTGAAATGTACAGTTACATTGTAAGCAGAAGCACTTTATATATATATATATATATATATATATATATATATATATATATATATATATATATATATATATATATATATATATATATATATATATATATATATATATATATATATATATATATATAAACTGATAACAATACATATTAAATTTAAAAATAAAAAGACGGCTATGAAAAACTGTATGTGGTACTAACCAAAGAAAAGGTAATGTCATCTTCAGTTTTACTTTGGTTTTCATCAGAAAGAACTGCATCCTCAATAGATACATTCAAGGTGATAGTATTTTTCAATCTGTGTTTTTCAAATAATTTTTCTATTTCTGACTGAGCAAAAATTACATCTTCATAAATATCAGACATATCTCAAAAGAATTCCTATAATATATATATATATATATATATATATATATATATATATATATATATATATATATATATATATATATATATATATATATATATATATATATATATATATATATATATATATATATATATATATATATATATATATATATATATATATATATATTATATATATATATATATATATATATATATATATATATATATATATATATATATATATATATATATATATATATATAGATTATAGAACTTTAAATTTAGAGCTCTTAAATTGTGATGCTGAAACAATCTTTTCTCCAGTTTCTGTGGTAATTTAATTTCGTCTTGAAGAGTACATTTGTCTCCCACTTATAAACAGCCTTTCACTCTCAAAAGAAGAGGGTGGAGCAGAGATATTTATAAGTCAAATGTATGCAAATTAATCGGCAGAAAACTGACAATTATAATGACAATTTAAAGAAATATGCCGATTTTGACGATGATGATTATTCATCCCATCACTAATAGATATGCTGGAAAGATGAAACAAAACAACAAGAATGATTTCTAGCTTTGAAAGTAAGAGTTATGGGAACAAGTAGAGGCAGTTCAGAATATTTTGTCAATTTCTTTAAGATCTTTGTTAATATATTATATATATATATATATATATATATATATATATATATATATATATATATATATATATATATATATATATATATATATATATATATATATATATATATATATATATATATATCCTTTTAGAACCACTAAGTTGTTTCAAAATAAGTGAAACTAGTCTGCAAGAAAGAAGGATAGAACTGGCCTCACTATCCCCATGTCATGGTGTGGTCGGGTGATCTCATTTTTGTACCATCTTGGTGCAGGGGATAACACTCTTGCTTACGATCCAAGAGGCCAGGGTTTGAATCCTGGTAGTATAGCAGACTTTAAGAGTTCAATATATATATATATATATATATATATATATATATATATATATATATATATATATATATATATATATATATATATATATATATATATATATATATATATATATATATATATATATATATATATATATATATATATATATATATATATATATATATATATATATATATATATATATATATATATATATATATATATATATATATATATATATATATATATATATATATATATATATATATATATATAGAACATAAGAAAAATCGAGACAGTTAGAAGCCACAAGTATCTATCAAGACTGTACCAGTCAAAAAAATAACAAATGTGGCCATTCACTATGAATGTCTTGTCACATACCCAATTTTACCCAAGCTAACCATCAAGCCAACCATATTATTTCTTATACAACATGCAATTTAACAAGCTACAAATATATGGTCATCTAAACTCTAAACCAACATATCACAAGGGATTGTCAAAAATACTCAAAATATGTTGCCTTAAAAGCAAACTCAATCATACTTTACCTTGATCATCCATATATTGATCCAAACCTTTCTTAAAAGTTAAAAAGAGTTACAATCAATAATATCCTGTGGTAAACTGTTTCAGAAATTAACTACTCTGTTGCTGAAAAACATACTTTCTCACATCTAGATGGCATACCTTCTATATTTTTTTGCTATGATCCTTGGTGTGCCAACTGTAATTTAGTAAAAAGAATTTACTCATATCTACATAGTCAATTGACAATAACATTTTGAAAACCTGAATATCACCTCGTAAGAAATCTTTCAACAGAAAACATCCCTAGTTCTATTAACTTGTCCTTGTAACTCTTGTTTTAAAACCAAAAATTGTTATTTTTTGCTCTGCACTGTACTGCCTTCATTATATAAATGTCTTTTCTTAAATAAGGAGCACAAATCTGTGCACAGTACTCAATTAGTGGTCTAACATAACCATTATAGATTGACCGGGGTCCAAGCCCTGGCTAAAAATCAGGAAAAACTGGGGTTTCCTACTGGGGTTAAAATGGTAAATTATACTTATTATGGTGGATTAAATCAAACAAAATATAAGAAAATCAAGATTTTTTTCTTTTTTCAATATTTTCTTTTCTGTTTCTTTTGACCATTCCACTTCAACTAGTGAATTTTCATCTTTGTGTTTTGACTTTAGATGCCCCCATAAGGATTTGGTTGAAAATTTTTTACTTGGGGCACACAAAGGTCCTCTTCTAATTTCCTGACTACAGATGTTACATTTAGCTATTTCGAGTCTATCCTGAAATATTGTAAAGTAGTCTCATACTGCTGAAGCTGATCTTTTAGCCATAGTGACTGAATGTATAAACAAAATAATTTTTAAATAATGTAACCAAATAATACAAGTTTGATACATAGCAATAAAATAGCAATGATAAGTATAAATACGGTTATATTGATAATTTTATATCTTACATTTTTTCAAACTTTAACTTAGGGTCTTACCTAAGTAAAGCAGTTGAATCACTATTGTGAATCAGAAGAAAAAATTTAAAAATATTTATAGCTATTTTAAATTTTTATTATACAAAATCTATCATTTCCTGAAATTTTTTTTGAGAAAATGCATATAATCAAATTCATTAAATTTAAAAATGGTTAAAGTACTAAAAATCCTATTATAAAATATAATTAGGCTGACTATACCAAACATGCCTATGTCTTTTGATATAAGCAGAGAATGACATTACAAAAATCAATATTATCAATATTTTTTTTAAAAAATTACATAAATTTAGCAGTTTCTATCAAATAAAATAAAAAAAATAAAAAAAAAAAAAAAAAAAAAACCCTAAGTATCAGCTCACCTACGTTAATTATAGATTTCACCAAAGATACTGAAATCTTTTCTTTATTTAAATATTGTAAGGTTTAATTAAAATTATATATATATATTTACTGTGGTTTAAATAAAATTTACTCTATAGAGGAAAAATTGTTTAAATTAACAAATTTATATTATTATAAATTACCATGAAATTACCAAATTTCTAAAAGTTACCAAATTTTTAAAAATTACCAAATTTTGTAACGTCATAAATATAAGAATGAGTTCTCTGACATAAATCAGAAGCCGACCGCTTTTAAACGAGTAATTTTCAGGAAGCGTTGAGTGAGTTAATTTTAAATTCGACTTAAGCAATCTTAAAAAGCGTAGCAAATAGATTTAAGTCATAAAATTGGAATCTTTAATTTTTACTGCAGGGAATTGAGGTGGTCATATGATGCTTAAAAGAATCAAAGATTCAGGCACTACTACGGATTTCTCAATCAATGGTTTTAGATGTTGATAAATTATTTTATTGCTTAATTAATCAATATATATGTAATGTACGTAAGTGCATTTGCATCTTGTGTTCACTGTATATGCTTAATTATATGTATTGCATAAGTTTTCTTGATGACTTTAGATATTTCATGCTTGTCGTATGTAACATGTCGCATACCATGTGGTGGTATATATTAGAATTCTAAAGGAGGTGAGTAGCAGTATTGCAAAGGCAATGTATATAATTTTTAAACGATCTATTACTTATGGAGAGGTACCTGAGGACTGGCATATGTGGTGCCTATTTGAAGAAAGGTAGTAAGGAAGATCTAGGAAACTATAGGCTAGTTAGCTTAACATCTCTGGTTGTAAAAGTTTAGGAAAAGTTACTGAAAAGTCACGTAGAGAAACATTTGGATGATAACAAGATACTGCATAGCTCCCAGCATGGTTTTAGAAAGGGTAGATCATGTCAGAATAACCTTATAGAATTTATGGAATATATTACTGAATGTATAGACAGAGGTGATCCAGTTGATGTTATATATTTAGACTTTAGCAAAGCTTTTGATAAAGTACCCCATGTACGGCTGATCAAAAAGTTGTCACACTACTGGTATTGGTGGAATGGTGCACAATTGTATTAAAGAGTGGTTGAAGAACAGAATGCAATGTGTGCTACTGAATGGAAATAAGTCATTATGGAAACAGTGAAGAAGGGGGTCCCACAAGATTCTGTGCTGGAACCATTATTGTTCCTCATAAGACATTTATCTAAATCGATAAATGATTTAGACAAAAGTATTAAAAATATAAGGTTTCTAAGTTTGCAGATTATACCAAAGTGGTCACCTCAGTATAGAATAATGATGGATGTTTAAAGCTTCAAAGTGATCTAGATAGACTTCTTTGATGGGCTGATAAGTAGCAAATGAATTTTAATAGTAAAAAATGTAAAGTTTTTCATGTCAAGTTTTTCATGAACTGATAAGATGTTAGATATAATAAAAACGCAATGTAGTTTACGAGGGCAAAGAGGTTATAAGCAAGCCATATAATAGCTGTGTTAGGCCAGCATTAGAGTATCATGCACAAGTTTAGGCTCCTCATTTAAGAAAAGACATAATATATATCCTGGATAGAAGACAACGTCGAGCAACAAGGATGGTTCTGTCTTCGAGAGTAAGAGCTATCAAAGTTTATGGTAAACTTTGGAGCTTTGAAGAGAGATTAAAGAAGCTGAGAATATTCTCGGTTGAAA
>SEYY01010720.1:0-20000 GCA_009176605.1 Armadillidium nasatum
TCCTGAGCAACGATCTCTCGAATCTGTTGATGACTGTCCACTGAACCATTTAACCAGGTAGCAAAACTCTGGTAAAGTGAATCTCCACCTCCTGGCATTTTTAATTCAAAACAACCTGGTGGTATTTCTTGTTTATGGGAATTTCCCAAGTCTTCTAGCACCTGACCCTCCTGTGATCGGGAAAGTGCATCAGCTATGATATTATCCTTCCCTAGCTGGAATATAGTGAAGTTCATATTCAATTTCATTTAACTCCTCTAAAGTTCGGGCAACTCTTTGATTTACCAGGGGCATGTTATTAAGATATAAAAGGGGTTTATGATCTGTATGGATATGAACTTTAATCCCATACAGAAAAGGTTTTAATGACTTTATAGCCCATCTAATTGCCGCAACCTCTTTCTCCGTTGTGCTGTATTTGCGTTCTGCTCTTGAAAATGTGGTGGATATGAATGCAATAGGTTTTTCACTACCATTCTGTTGTTGAGATAAACAGGCCCCAGCTCCTATATCTGAGGCATCCACATATAACAAAAGAGGAGCCGCTCCTTCTGACCGATCTGGGTAAGTCAGTATTTGAGGTTCTAACAAACTTTGTTTTAATGTCTCGAAGGCTTCTTGACATTCACTGGTCCATTTAATGGTTTTCTTTCCCAAGATATCGAATAAAGGCTTGGCAATTTCTGAACATCTGGGTATGTGTCGCCGATAGAAATTAATCATGCCCAGAAATTGGCGAAGTTTTCTGATAGTAGTTGGGGCTGGAAAATCTTGGATACCTTGTAGGTTCTTTGAAAGAAGTATCATTCCTTGTTCTGAAATATGACCTAAGTACTGTACTTCTTTGCGTAACAGGTACGTTTTGCTAGGTTTTATCTTAAATCCAGTACATTGAAAAGCTTGGAGTACTTTTTCAAGGGAAATTAAATGTTGTTCAAAGGTTTTGCTCATTATAAGGACGTCATCGAGGTAAACCATTACCTCAGTCCAAGGGATGTGAGATAAAGCAAACCTCATGCCACGCTGAAAAGTGGCGGGCCCGTTCTTCACTCCGAATGGCATTCGCAAGAACTCCCAATGGGATAAAGGTGTGGTAAACGCGGTTTTCTCTATGCTGTCTTCATCCATTTCAACTTGATAATATCCCTTTACTAGGTCTATTGTAGAAAAGTACGTCATACCTTGTAAACTGAACAACATGTCAATCAGATTGGGTATTGGGAAACTATCCCCCTTTGTAATCTTATTTAATTCACGGTAGTCAATACATAAGCGAATTGTTCCATCCTCCTTCCTTATGGGCACAATTGGAGCTGAGTAAGGAGAATGGCTTTTACGAATTATTCCTTCTGATTCCAACTTTCTACAATTCTCTTCTATCTCTGCTAATACTGGCCCCTGGAGTCTTCTTACCGGCACTTGTACAGGTTTCTCGGTTGTGGTTTCAATTTTATGTTTGATCACTGACGTACATCCTACATCAGAGTCATCAAGACTTAGGACCGTTGGGTATTTTTGTAAGAGGGCCAATACTTGCTTCTGTTCACTTTTGGTTATATCCGCTTCTTTAAGACGAAATGCGTCACTTAACCCTTCTAGTGTCCAACCGAGATAATCATTTTTCGTTAACTCTGACAACTCAACCATGTGGATAGAAGGATCATCCACTTTCAGTTCTTCAGCTTCACCTATTATTTGTCCCTTTTTCAATTTTCTAAAGATATCATTTTCATTCACCACCAATAACAAAGCTTGTTTGTCTTTTTGTTGAGCAACTGCTGGATCTATGTGGACTGGCAATTTCCCTTTTGGATTAACTACTATGGTAGATTCTTGTCCCAACTCCAAATTCTCCAACCTCAATTTCCACGACAGAGCATGACCTTGGAGGTATTTTCACATCTCTTTTTAATAAACAATTAAAAGTTTCTGGAGATGAGATTCTAATGTCTCTTGCTACCAGCTTTACATAATTCCCCATTCGACAGACTAATTCCTTTCCATGAAGATCAGGCAGTAACTGTTCTTTCTCCAAAACGTTGTATCCAATTACTATATCATAGTCTGTGACTTCATCATGGGTCACTATGAATCGTGCTGGTTTTGTAATATAATTCGTTGAAAGGGTTAATGCAACTTGTACCTCTCCCAACACTGGAAATCTTACCTTTCCTATACCTTCTATACCTTTGTATGGTGGTAGTCATCAATACATATTTACTTGGATCTAACTGATGATACGTCTTTGCTGTCATCAGACTTACTCCTGCACCAGTATCTACGAACGCGATGAGATAATAAAATTTTTATTACGTTTGAGAACTTTTGCAATACAATTTACCTTTGGACTATCGTGGTATAGAGGCAACACTCAGTCTTACCAGGGTTCGAATCCCCGATAGCACACAAAATTGTAAAATTTCACTCCACGGTTTATGTGGTTTTATTACTTACGTATATTGTATGTGTTTGAAGGGGTTAGTAACTGACCTATTGTTCTTTATTCGAGCGCAATCGGGAGGGGGGAGGGACCTTTGAGTTAGTCATCATGGCTGGTGTTCATGAGCTTTCTCAATGCGATTTCCTTTTGTACTGTCGTGGTACAGAGGTAATGCTCTGTCTTACCAGGTCAGAGTTCGAATTCCCAATAGCAGACTTGAAATTGTAGAATTTCACTCCACGGTTTATGTGGTTTTATTATAATATATATATATATATTATATATATATATATATATATATATATATATATATATAATATATATATATATATATATATATATATATATATATATATATATACGAGTATATTCTTCCAAATAAATGATTTCTACTGTATTTGCACAAAATTAATGATTTTCCTCTTTTGATACCCAAACTGAGCTTTCACACTATCTTTGGAAACTGTTTCGTGCCTTTCTATTATCGTTTGACTTTTTCCTCCTCATTCATACTCGTTTGAAAAAATAGGAATCGTCTCGCTGTGCTCAACTTCAAGTGTTTATAATCAGGTTTAGCAGGCTTAGATTTAAACATTCATTCATTAAATATTTTGTCAGAACGCTTATGAATCTTACATTAGAAAGAAACTACTTTAGACTTCCCATACCTTTATTCTTACTCTTGTTCCTTTGCCCTCCGACATACAGGTGAATTTTTGTTTTGATGGGATATAAATTCTGTCAAAAAACTTTGACATTTAAACCTCCCGCGTTACGTATTTATGTTTCTTTTTGTGACCTTATCTGATTTTCTTTCCTGCTGTTCTGCACCAGTTGTTGTAGGCCACCACTCATTCCATGCATCAATAATGTTGTTCTTACAATTTTGGTCTATTATTTTGCCTTTTCTACCGTTTATTATTAACTTTTTGTTACTTCACTTTCAGTTTCTTATGCTGTAGACATCACCTTTCATTCTTATTTCAGTTCAAAATGCAATGTTCACCCATAAATTTATTGCTATTTTATTTTTATTTTTCTTCCTATGATTAAGTTTTATAGCTTAATTAAACTAACCTTTAAAAACCTCATTGGCCAAGTAGTGATCTCATTTTTTCTTATGTTGATATTTGACAAATGGCTAAGTGTAGCAAGAGGAAGAAAGTGAGAACTCATTTCACAAATAATTGTGAAATATTTCCAATTCGTTATCTAACCACTTTTACTAAAAGATTAAAAACTTTTGATATCAAATAAACAAAGAAACCAAAAGATTCCACGCTCTAGACAAGGGATTTTCAATCTGGGGGGCGACCCCATCCCCTTTGGAAATGCCCATTTTGGGCTAACGCTATATATATATATATATATATATATATATATATATATATATATATATATATATATATATATATATATATATATATATATATATATATATATATACGTGTAAGGGAGAGGGAGAGATTGGGTCGTGACCTCATAAAAAAATATAAAAATGGAGCATGAACCTCAAAAGATTGAGAATCTCTGCTCTAGACAATTAAATGTAAGATTGAAGTTTGGTTATTCTATATTTACTTTTATAAGTATATTATTATTATATTATTATTATTATTATTTTTATTTTTATTATTATTATTATTATTATTATTATTATTATTATTATTATTATTATTATTATATTATTATTATTATTATTATAACAACAAACAATAGCATCAAAGATCAAAGGTTTATATAATATATATATATATATATATATATATATATATATATATATATATATATATATATATATATATATATATATATATATATATATATATATATATATTATTATTATTATTATTATTAGGTTGCTCAAGTTGCTGCTTATAAACTTGGTTGTAAGTTGGAGCAGATTAAAATTAAACCAACAGACAATTTGTCTGGGGCAAATTCTGGATGCACTGGAGGAAGTATTGGTTCTGACTCTAATATGTATGTGAGTAGCTTTACATTTCTTGAGTTCTTTATTTGAAATTCTTTACGACATTGTAAATATAATAGGTTTTAATACTCACAAACTTTTTGCAATTTTACTTAAAAAAGATATATAATATTGTTCAAATACTTTAATCTAAAACCATTATTATTATTATTATTATTATTATTATTATTATTAAAAATTACCATTAACAATATTAAAAATAAAAAAAAAAAAAAAAAAAAAAAAAAAAATTAAAAAATTATATATATATATATATATATATATATATATATATATATATATATATATATATATATATATATATATATATATATATATATATATATATATATATATATATATATATATATATATATATATATATATATATATATATATATATATATATATAGTATATATAGTGCATCAGTGTTGCTGCAGAGAATCTTCGAAATAGATTGGATTCAACAGGAAAAACTACCTGGGAGGAGAAAGTTACTGAAGCATTTGCACAAGGGTTGGATCTCTCGGAGCGATATTGGTAATATATATATATATATATATATATATATATATATATATATATATATATATATATATATAGTATAAAAATATATTGACAAAAAAAAAATGTCAGAAAATAATGTTAAGAAGAAAAATAGATTTTAAACTCACAAAATTTTAACAATTTTACTTAAAAAAGATATTTAAAAAACTTTATGGAAAAGTTGGGAAAGTCATACCCTTTTAAAGTAAAAAAAAAATAATAATAATAAAAACATATGGGGACAATTTAGGAGTGTATATTCTTCTATTGCTGAGATTTCCTCCTTTTCTGTACTAAGAATCTACAATCTAGTTTGGTTAAGCAAAGTCTGAAAAAAATTATAGACTTTAAACAAAATTTGATTTAATAAATCCAATTTTAACATATATTTGAATGGTAGAAACTAAATATATATATAATTGGGGTCCCTTTCTCTATACTTCAAAATATTCACTAAGGAATATAAAAAGGCATTTTGTACTTGCTTTTGCAGAAAAATCATTTTCAAAATATTACTCAGCCTTTTATTGTTAGTTTGTGATCCAAAGTTATTTTCTTTTCTGCTTCAATTTGGTATTGGTTTCAGCATATATAATTTTCATTTGGTTTGGAGTTTATCATTTCATAAGGGGCTTCAGCTCATAGAAAATAAATAAAAAAAATTAATAACAGTATTAACTACTTTTTATTTTCATTGGTCACTGTAACTGAACTGTAGATTTTTCAATTAAAATTTTATAAAAATTCCAAATTTATGGCAGGGTTTAAGACACAGACTTTGCTCCATAGATGTCATATATGGTCTGAGCCATAAGATAACTCAAAATTTTGGGAAAAACCCCACCTTAAAATTTATGCTTGCAGAAGCAGATTTTATTTTTTTTTGGTGGGGGGTGGAGGGGGAAGGAGTTGGTATTTACAAGGGACCAACTATCTTAATAATTTGTGGCCAAATTTATTTGGTTTTTAATTCTAATATAATAATATTTGATTTATATATATTAAACTTTTTTTTTAGTATATAAATTTTTTAAATATTTTTAGCTCTCTATTATTATATATATATATATATATATATATATATATATATATATATATATATATATATATATATATATATATATATATATATATATATATATATATATATATATATATATATATATATATATAATAAGCTTCCGATACGCAATTAAATTGCATTGGAAAACTAATAATGTTATTTGTTGCTCTCAATTTATTCTCAAACATTTATTTCTTGAAATTTTCCGAATATAAATTTCACCTTTTACTTTTACCTTTAATTTCAGTTCTAAAATCTTTTTCTTTTAACTCTGCTTGTTCTCGTGCAATTGGTAATAGGCGCCTGCTTCAGGAATTACCTTCATTTTCAAACTTCGTAACACCTATGCCGTAAACTCATACCTTTATCCTAGAATCATGCGAAATCTTTTCTATGGGACTTTACAACGTATTTTCTTAATAGAAACTACAGTTATCATTTTGGATCTCTATAATATTTTGCACAAAGAGTCGAACTTTGCTTTCTACTTTTGTTTCTTCCCATGAAATTTGTCTTCCTTTCTTCTAATGCTAAACCTTAGGCTTAAACCTTAACCTCAAATTCTAATTTGGCACAGTTTTGGTCCTATTTCATTTTTATAACTTTCTTTGAATTTTTATGCTTTATATTGTGAAATTCTTTCAAGATTTGACTTTTCTTCTCTTTCTCTACATAAAACTAAGAAGGTATATGGTCTCAGATTATCCCCTCAGCGGTTTTCAAAACTTGTGCTTGCTTTTCTGTTCTCTTCTTTCATAATTGTTTCGTATCTGCCCATCTGCTTCGACCGTTCTTTCCTGCTGGAAGCCTACCATTATTCACTTTCGCCGAAAGAGAGGTCCTCCTCATCCTTCTCCTTATCGTCATATCTCTTGACTCTCTGTTGATTTGAAAGTTTTTGAATTTTCGGAGGAATTGACAGAAATGCGTATTGTGTGTCGACGAGGGAATGAGAATTCGAATTTTTCTTGTCGGTTATATGCAGAAACCAACCTGATTGGACGAAGCCTTTCGAAGGAAACGTTTGCGGCGATCCACCAGATTCTTATAACATTTCGATGTCAAAACACCAACTGAGGTGCTTCAAGACATATATGCAAGCTTTAAATGGAGGAGAATGTGGTAGACATCACTGCTGAAGAACCTGAAATCAAAACACGCAAACTTTCCAGAACGTTACATGTTTCGTATGTTGACAATATATGAAATCCTCGCAAACAGCAATAACTACTCGTTTCTTGTACAGCTTTGAAGATTACTCATAATATATATAATTTTAAAATGTGTGCAAGTTTTGCCGATTTCTTTTCAGACAGCACAGCGATCCACAGCTCCCTTCCAGTCTCTTTACGAATGAAGCAAAATTAACACGAGATTCTATAATGAATACGGTCATTAAACATTGATGGGACATTGCTAATCCTTGTGATATGATAAAATCTCGACATCAGCAAACGTTTTCTTGTAATACATGAGTCAGTATCGTTGGTGATCACCTGGCAGGACCGAAGTTTTTTGTCAGGCATGTACAAGAGGGTTTTGGAGAAAAAGCTGGTGACCTTATGCCGACATTCCATTAGCCATTCGACGTAACCTTTTGTTTATTTATGCATGATGGTGTTCCGCCACACTTTAGCATGGTAACCGGATAGTATCTTGACCATAAATTTCTGAACCGGTGATTTGGGAGAAGTGGAACAGTTGCGTGACCTGTACTCCACCTGACATAGGATGGCAATCCGTTGGATTTTTCTTTTAGAGTTATTTATTGCAACTTGTGCGTGCAAAACCAGTTCCTACTTTCGACGTTCTTCTCAACCATATAAAAAAGGCCATCGAGTTTACATGTAGCACTCATTATTTATAGAAACTTTTTCATACCTGAGGTCTGTACAACCACTGTTCCAAGTTTGGCAAAGAAATTCAGAAAAACTTATATATATATATATATATATATATATATATATATATATATATATATATATATATATATATATATATATATATATATATATATATATATATATATATATATATATATATATATATATATATTATATATATATATATATATATATATATATATATATATATATATATATATATATATATATATATATATATATATATATATATATATATATATATATATATATATATATATATATATATATATATATATATATATATATATATATATATATATATATATATATATATATATATATAATAAGCAATTTGATTTTCAGGAATGGGGCAGGAGAAATGAAAAGTTATGCAGTTTATGGTGTTGCTTGTACTGAAGTTGAACTAGGATGTCTTGACCGGAAATATTATGGTAAGAAATTACTCGCCTTTCTTTTTGATAGTTAGATTGACATTTTGAATCATCCTAATTAAAGTTCTTGTTCATCACAGGTAAATAGATCAGACATTTTGGAAGACGCTGGAAAAAGCCCAAGTCCATTGGTTGATGTGGGACAAGTCGAAGGTGCTTTCGTTATGGGACAAGGTCTTTTTACTACAGAAAAGCCTGTTTACGACAGTGAGACTGGAAGAAGAATTTCGGATACTACATGGGTAACATATGATGATATGAGTGTTAACCTCGACTTTATGAAAATCTATTACTATTTTAGACCTGGTTTATATATATATATATATATATATATATATATATATATATATATATATATATATATATATATATATATATATATATATATATATATATATATATATATATATATATATATATATAATCGCCATTATTCTTGTGTTGGGATTAAATCTGTCTGGAGAGGTGTATTTTACCACCGTTCCTTATTTTCTAATAGCTTAGAGTTGGAAGGACCACTTATCGTGCGAGAAGTATGTTAAATGTTTGGTGGAAGCAGTTGAATGATTTTAGCAGAATTTCAGTGGTTCGAATCCCAGAGCATTTATATCTTTCATGTCGATTCATATCCCTCATGTTCTAACCATCTTCGATTTTTATAAAATTTGGCATATTTTTTTTATTTTTAATATCTTAAAATATATTTGTTGTTCTTTTTGAGAAATCTTTTAACGTGAAATTTTAGTTTTTTTTGGTCCAAGATTTTTTAATTTATGGATAGATGAAAGTTTTGTAAAAGTTGTTCACTTTGATGGTACAGTTTCGCGTTTTCAGTCCTCGATCCTTTAGTTTTTGTTCGATTCAAATTATTTATATATATTCAAGATATTTTCTAGGGCTTTCCATTGAATATATAAATTAAAATATATAGATTTTAAATTTATTTTTTTTAAAAATTTGGTCTGAGATCATGACTTTTAACCTTATCTGACCCAGTAGTCAAAATTGTAAAAGAAACAAAATAAAATAAAATAAAAATAAAATAAAAATTTTTAAGCTTTCACCAAAATTTTCCTTATGACGAAAATTCAGAGTGAGGCATATGTTATTACTTCCCCATTGATGATTTTAATAATGAGACTGTTTAGTTTTAGAAATATTTCTTTTTGATTTATATAGTACCATATACGCTGCTGCAGACTTATATATATATATATATATATATATATATATTATATATATATATATATATATATATATATATATATATATATATATATATATATATATATATATATATATATATATATATATATATATATATATATATATATATATATATATATATATATATATATATATATATATATATATATATATATATATATATAATATATATATATATATATATATATATATATATATATATATATTGACTAAAAATCCCACTGGGAGAAAAAGAATGGTGTTTATGAGTCTTCATAATGAGAATAGCATATGTCAGTCGACTCTCAAGAGCTTTACTTTCTTTAATAAATTCCTCGTTGTACAAGGCAACATAATATATATATATATATATATATATATATATATATATATATATATATATATATATATATATATATATATATATATATATATATATATATATATATATATATAGTTTATCGTTTAAAACGTATTACTCTGCACAGTTTGTGTTTAGTTTCATATATATGCACTGCTATTACCAGCTTCATTATTATTTTATCTTGAATGGTTTCATATATGGGCTCGTATTCTCTTACAGTTCTAGTTGACCTTGGTGATTATTTTATCTTTTACCACGACAAATTCTTGTACTGGTTGTGGGAATATAATGAAGGCTATGGCGTATGTGAATGAAAAAAATGTACTTTCAGTTCATCAGTTTCATCATTTTTTCCAGTACTTGAAACCCCCAACATTTTTCTTTATATTCTAAGAAGCACTGACTGATTCAAGTGATGATGGATACCTCTTGATTCCAAGATTGACTGAAAATCCCACTGGGAGAAAAAGAATGGTGTTTATGAGTCTTCATAATGAGAATAGCATATGTCAGTCGACTCTCAAGAGCTTTACTTTCTTTAATAAATTCCTCGTTGTACAATGCAACATTAAATTGTACTTGTTGTGAAAGAATGTGGTTCTTCAGTGGCCTTTGAAGATTGGTTCGTGATGCGAATCGTTTTATGATTTACGTTAAACTCCATCTCGGGGTCCCTTCCCATGCGAATTGGCAAAGAAACGTCATTCTCCATCTATACCCATGATCCTCTTTGTGGTGGACAAGGTCTTAGGTAGTTTGATTTATATTTATATTAAGATTTTGCCCAAAGTAGTACACTTTTGTAACATTCATCTTCAATTTTATAAACTTGATAAATTATTTCTTGTTACTTGTTCATTGATCCAAAGGAATCCTTGCACTGCATTTTGGCAGTTATATTGTTCTTTGTAATGTCTGCTTAATTCTTCCGGTTGAGTGGTCTGCTTCAAATGTTGCAGGAGGTCATTTTGCTGCTCTACAATGAAATTATGGCACTGTATCACATTCTTTGTCCTCAACATAGTGAATTTAGAAAATCCAAATCTAAAACCAATTTCTTTGTATTTATGATGTACTTCTACATGATTCCAAAGTAATATTCTTTTCTGTACCATTTTCACATTCATAGAAACGCATTCTCTCTATCCTGGTATCACACAACTTATGTCATCTTTTTCATAATATGCCTTAATTATCTCTGCCGTATTTTCATTTATCGTCTTTTTAGGTCTTGGATTTGGTGTGGAGAGAACTGTTTTTTTAGCCACTAGTACATTTGCCGTCTTATTGCATGTTGAGTAGCACAAGCTCATTGAAATTCTTTTAAAAAAATTTATTGCTACAATATTTTTGGTAGAACTGCTAAGGTTATTTTTTCTTTTCTTATATTTTTAAACTTTTGTCAAGAGGTTATTCAGAATCCTCTGTATTGGATATTTGTCAACACTGTACAGTAATCTTGTCTTATTCACAATCTCTTTGCCAAAAAATGTTTACTTTCATTTATGATACCCATTGCACACCATGGTTATTTCTAGCTTTCTTTATATGTCTTGACCCTGTCTTCTCTTCAAATTTAGCCACTTTGCAGCCGTTATAAAATCATTGTTACACTCAGAAGTTTATGGTGAATCAACACCACTTCTTACTGATGAATCTAAGAAAAAAAAGAGAACGTTTGATTGTCCGTTATCTTTCTCCTATCCTTACATAACCTTACATAATTTATTCTGACTCGTGCAGTACCCTGTAGCCATCTCCTCCAAAGACTCAGTGCTCTTAAATGTAAAATACTTTTTTCGACTTCTCCTTTCTCTCAGCAAATTACATTTTTCTTAACCTCTTCTCACTTATGGGCTATTGGCAAAAAAGCAGTTGAAAATAGAAGCCAGGCAAGCTACCACCTCTAGTAGCCTGAAAAATGAATAATGTAATGAAGAATGGAGTCATCAGCATAGGAGTGGATAGGTGATGAAGTAATAAAGAAAAAGTTATGGATATGACAGATCCATTTGAACACTACTATTTATAGATTTAAATAATAAAGGTGACCGTCTACAACAGCTGCTATTGAACGACCAGAAAGGAAATCAGAGAAAAGATCTCAGAGAGAAAGATAGATTCCGAAAGAGAGAAGTTTAAAAATCAAAGCTTTGTGCCAGACTCTTTTGAAGGCTTTCAATATGTTTAGAGCCACAACAAAATATTCACCGAAACACCGAAGTGCTGAGAACCAAGAGTCAGAAAGAAGTGAAAGAAGATCACCAATACAGCGTTCTTTACGAAAGCCATACTGGCGATCATAGATAAGATTAGAAGAATTGAGATGTTTCCAAATCTAACTGTTGTGGATAGATTCGAAAACTTTAGAATGAACGGAGGTTAAAAAATGGAAAGATAGAGGGCTGAGAGGGATCTCCCTTCTTCGGCACAGGCTAAATGAGCGTACGTTTCCAGCAAGAAGGGAAGGTCAAAACAGAGAGACAGAGACGAAATAATTTACCAGGGCAGGGTGCAAACTCAGAAGCACAAGTTTTGAAAACCGCAAGAAGAATACCATCATGACCATACGCCTTCTTAGTGTTAAACTCAGAGAGAACAGACATGACATTTTTTTTGCACGATTCTGGTATGAAATATAAGTTGAATGAGTTTCTGTTGTTTGAAGACGACGGTAATCCCTGAAGGCTGCATCCCTGCGGAGGATAGCACGAAAAAAAGTTGAGTTAAATCAAGGTTTGTTGGGTTTAGTTGAAGGGAAAGAATATGGAATGTACTGACCAAATAAATAACCAGTTATGGGCTCAGCACTCTTCGAGGGGTCCCTCCCATTGAAGCAGTAATCATTCCATGGGAAATCAGAGAAGTACAAAAGCAAGTCAGACTAGTTACCTGCACCGAAGTTCCAGAAACATCTCCTTGCAGAAGGCTGGGTCCGTTGTTGCGGCGGAAGACTTGAAGAGACAGAAGATACAGAGGTAAGGTGATCAGATGACCTCAGAGGAGGAAAAGGTTTAAAAGTATAAGGAGAAGGTTAAGTAGTTAAGAAAATATCTGGTATGTTGGGTTCATCATCAAGAAGGTCAGTGATGCGGGTAGGGAGATGTACCAACTGATCAAGATTGTTCTTTATCGAAAAGTGGTAGGCAAGTCCACCAATCATATCATGAGAACTAAATGAGAGCCATTTTCGGTGGTGAACATTGAAATCCCCTAAAATAATGATCTCGGATAAAGGAGAAGAAGAAAGAATGTGCTCTATTTTGGAGTTTAAATAGTCGAAGAATTTTTTTATAGTCAGAAGAATTAAGAGATAAATAGACAGAACAAGTAAGTTTAGTGGTAGAATTGAAAGAGAGAGCTTAAGCCATAAAGTAGAAAATTCAGGAGACTCCAAATTAGAGACAAGAGAACAAACAGCATCTTTGCGCCTATATGCGCAACATCTGCCTTTGATTGAAAATTGAGGATAGAGACGGTAGGAGGAAACAGAGTAAGCTTTGCTTTCAAATCACTCATGCACCGGAGTTTCGGTTAAGAATAAAAGAATGCTTAGAAGAAGAGAGGTGATGTTCGAAAAAGGGGAAATTAGGAAAAAGACTGAAATTAACTTTAAAACAAGACCGTGCATCGGGGTAAGCCGGAAGGTAGTACTTGGCGGCACCATCCCCATCATCGGAGGCCGCCAATTCTCAAGTGATGATGGGGTGAGGAGTGGATAAGGGGCATTGTTTGGATGCTGCTTCTCTAAGCATCTCCGAGTCATCTTTATGTATCGCCATTTTTTTTGTTTAAAAAAGTAATGTATGACCAAGCGCTTGTAAATTTGTGGAAACGTGAAGAAATGAGTCGGAAAGGGGTGTTCTGAGATGCTTTCGTGCTTTTTTTTTCGCCACACCATTTACTTGCTCTTTATTAGGGGGTGTTGTTCACTCTTGTATGGAGTACGCCTCACATCTGGGTGGTTACACAAACATGCCGCTCTTCTGGAAAAGATAGAGTCTAGGCTTTTCGTCTTATATACTCTCTTTCTCTTACTAGCTCTCTTCAATCTCTTTCTGCCTGTCGAATTGTTGCGTCACTCTCTCTTTACTATCGCTATTACAACGGACACTGCTCTTCTGAACTCTCACGTCGCAAACCTCCTCTGTTGAGAAGGGCTTGTCAGAAACGACTTTCTACACAGTCTCATCCTTTCTCTTTCCAACTCTATGTACCCAGACTTATCCGCTATGCTCAATCTTACATATACTGTACTGTAAAGTCTAGAACTCACTCACTTTGTCTGTTTTCCCAACTTCCTTTAACTTTCACACTTTTAAACGCCGTGTGTCGGGACATGTCAGCATGAACGATCAAATTTCCGTTTTTTTCCCAACTCTGGTGGAATTTGGTAGACCTCCGGCCTTTACCCACCGGAAAATATATATATATATATATATATATATATATATATATATATATATATATATATATATATATATATATATATATATATATATATATATATATATATATATATATATATATATATATATATATATATATATATATATATATATATATATATATATATATATATATATATATATATATATATATATATATATATATATATATATATATATATATATATATATATATATATATATATATATATATATATATATATATATATATATATATAGGAACCGACCGGGGCTGGAATTTTGCCGGGGCCGGGGTTTAATAAAATTTGTAAAGAGGTCAAAAGCAATGAAATTTTAGGTTAAGAAAATTAGATATAAATTTAATTGAGATTTATTTAATTATAAGGAAGGAGTAGAATAGCCAACATTCACTTAAATTAATGATTATAAGCATTTTCTCCGAAAATATTTAGAAAATTACAGATTTTGTATAATAAAAGTCCAAAAAAAGTACAAAAATTTTTGAATTTTTTTTTTTTTTCTGATTCACAATAGTAATTCAACAGGTTTACCTAGGTAAGACCCTAAGGTAAAGTTTGAAAAAATGTAAGATATAAAATTATCAATAGAACCTGTATATAATACATATCATTGTTATTTTATTGCTATGTATCAAACTTGTATCATTTAGCTACATTTTTTTCAGAATTATTATTTTATTTATATTTTCAGTCAGTATGGCTAAAAAGATCATCTTCAGCAATATGGGAGTACTTTACAATGTTTCAGGATACGCTCGAAATAGCTAAATGTAATATCTGCAGTCAGAAAATTAGAAGAGGACCTCCGGGTGCCCCAAGTAAAAAATTTTAAACCAAATCTTTATGGGGGCATCTAAAACAATACACAAAGATGTACATTCACTAGCAGAAAAGGAGCGGCGGTCAAAAGAAATAGAAAAGAAAAAAAAATATTGAAAAAGCATGAAAAAATCTTAATTTTCTTATATTTTGTTTGAATTTTTTTATTATTATTATTATTATTATTATTATTATTATTATTATTGACCGATTGAGCTGAAATTTTCATGGTATATGCATTTTTTACCAAAGTTTGAAGTTGATTTCGAGCATTTTTCTGAGCCTATAACGGTTTGAAAATTATTTGGACCCAAAGTTGAAAGAAACGAATAGCTGTGTTAAACCATTGGTCCACATGAGCTGAAAATTTAACTGAATAATCTTAGCCCCAATTTCTTGCATTAGTGGGAACAGTTTTTTGATATCACCTCTCGGAAAAAAATTATAAGCACTTGAAAAAAAAATTTGCAAAAATCGTACCCTTCCGGAAAAAAAATTATCTAAAAAAAAATCCGCTAACTACTAATTTTTTATTTTTGGATATTGTTTAGAGGAGGGACACGGCAACAACTTTTATTCAGTGCATTATTAAAAACTATTTATTTGAAACGAGATACAGCCTCTCAAACTTTGGGAATTTTTGAAATTTTGTCAAAAATAGGACCTTTTTGAGAGCTATATCTCGAAACCAACTACTCGCATCGAGTAAAGTTTATAGAGGAATTTATAGCCCCATCCCTCCTCTATGCACCCACCAAAAATAAGAAATATTATTGTTTAAGTTTTTTTAAAGATTTTTTTTGCGAAAAGATTGAATTCTCTCGATAGTTGGTCAGTTTTGGGCTTAGAACTTTTTTTATAACTCTGGGAACAAAAGTCTGTTAGAAGCTTTTGCATCCCATAGAATTCTGAATATACAGTCCAAATTTTAGGTCATTCCAAAAAGTAGTTTTGGCTCCGTCATTCATTTGAAAAAGGTAAAATTTCAAATTACAAAAAAATAAAAACTTAACAGTTATAGACAGAAAAACTCTAGAAATGGCCTTTTTTTCACCAGGGGAAAAAGCCATATACACTGAAAATTTCAGGAGAATCTACTTAAAATTATTTTTTTTGAAGCTAAACTATCCCCTTTAAGTATAATTTGCCTTTTTAACCTCGGCAGGCAAACCCTAGTTTTCCCTGATTTTTAGCCGGGGTTTGTCTGGGTCGGGGCCCCATTCGGTTTATATATATATATATATATATATATATATATATATATATATATATATATATATATATATATATATATATATATATATATATATATATATATATATATATATATATATATATATATAATATATAGATTTACAAAGTTCCTTCTGCCCTTGACATTCCTGTTGATTTGAGAGTGACCCTTCTTCAGAATGCTCCAAATGATTTAGGAGTTTTATCTTCCAAAGGTAAGAATATCATTAAAATCTTCGTGTCCTGCTTCAATTTCTCAACTTTCTACCTTTCTTTGTGTTTTCACTTCTTCTTTCAAGGTTTTATTTTTATTTTTTTTTTCCTCTTTAATTCTCTACTAATCTCACAATGGTTAAATCTTTTATCAATATTTTACTACTTCTTTTCTCGATTTATGTTTCTGTTACCATAGAGGATGAATCTTTTTATTTTTTCGAAAGAACTCTTGAAAATTTTATTATTATTATTTAATATCATGAATATAATTTTTAATAATAATAATAATAATAATAATAATAATAATAATAATAATAATAATAATAATAATAATAATTCAACAGTTACTGGCGAACCACCATTTTCCCTTTCATTTTCAATCATTATGGCTCTTCGACAAGCAATTGCCTCTGCTAGAGCAGATGTTGGAAATACCGATTGGTTTAATATGAGTAAGTAATTTTCTTTTGAATATAGTGATAATATTCGAAAACGTTTCTATTATTGAAGTCTTATTGCCTGTGTGTTTTTTTTTTCCTTTTAGATACACCTCTCACAATAGACAAGATTCAAGAACTCTGCCTTGTGGACCAGTCTATGTTAACTTTTGGAGCTTAATAATGCAATTTGATTGTTGTCACAATTGTCTATTAAAGTTCAATTTCATTTATCAATAGGTCTGATTGGATGGGGAGAAATATTTTGTATTACATTTAATTTTGGCTAATTAAAGGATATTTTTTCATAAGGTTTCATTGTTTTATTTTTCTCTTATAAATGTTTTATTTATGTTATTATTATAGAAAGCGAATATTTTTTAAATGCAGTCATAATAATTACGATCAACAGGTATAAATAAAAATGTTTGAAAATAAGTGGATTGATATTATTCTGATATTTGGTTTCTTTAAAAAAAAAATTTTGTACTTCGTTTCTTGTTAAAAAGTAGAAATAATTTATTAAAATCTTCCAAAAAATTTTAAATAGCCGTTATTAATAAGATTTTAAAGATTGCGGCAACAAAATTCGAGAAATTTTCTTTTCAGTAGGTTAGAGTCATTACTTACGAAAGACTTAAAAATATTAAAAGATGCAAAATAAGGTGATGGTCTGAAGTATACTCTCAGGTTTGTGGATCACTGTCATGGCCTATACAATTGATTGACCTTAATCTGCTTGAATTGAACAGTACAATGAGAAGGTTTAGAAGTTAAGAAAAAGTACTGCATGTTGGATTCATCTCCTGGTTGTTCAGGGATAAAAGTTGGCAGCCGCATCATCTTCCCAAGAAAATTTTGGATAGAGAAATGGAACGCCATTCCGCCGGCTGTATTTTGAGAACTAAAAGAAAGTCATTGGCGGTGGTGATCATTGGCATCACCTAATGTGAGGATTTAAGAGAAAGGAGAAGATATATAATTAAGATTGTCGAAGAATTTGTATAGTCAGTAAAGTTAGGAGATAAATGAACAGAACTGATAAATTAATTGGTAAAATGTTAAGAAAACCTAAGCCACAAGGTTGAAAATTTGGAAGACTCCAAATTAGAGAGACGAGAAAAAAAAACTGCATCATAGGTCACAAATGCACAACAATGGTCCGTTGATGAAAATTGAGTACTGAAACGATATGAGGGAAAAGAGAAGGGTTTGCTCTCAAAATAATCAAGTACTTCAGTTTAGATCAAAGAGGAAAGGTTTAGAAGAGGAAAGGTGGTGTTCAACATATTGGAAATTATAATAGACCACAAGTTTTTCAGAAAAAAAGGTCACTCGCCAGGGCAAACTGACACCGATCTTGGTGAACCTAACTCCATCAACAGAAGCCACTAACTCCCAAGTGGTAATGAGGGAGAAGTGTGTGAAGGGCTACTTTTGGAAGCCACCACTCTTGGCTTCTTCATGGCTAGGTGAGTGGATGCCGTTTTTCATATCTTTATTTGAAAAAGTAAATTGGTCTGAAATAGAGTTTAGTGTTTGAACAAATGTGAACCTATTTCAGTACAAGAAGAATGAAAATGAGCACGAAAGATACTATTAATATAGTCAAATTTGGTGTTCCTACATAATTGGTATTTTGGCATTCTCGTAAAATTTCTATATCTGTGATGGTTTCGGGAAATACACCATTCATTTTGATTCAACTTTTTTTTGTTTGTTTTTTTTGTTTGACCAATCTGGTACAAATTTTCAAGAATTCTGTGGGAAAAATATAGTTCGAAAGTTCTTTTTTTTCGCCCAAAAATGACGAAATCGGTTTTGAGGAATAAAATTTCTAAAACAGAGTACAAAAATAAACCTTGGCATCTCTATATAATTGGGCGGGATATGCATTTTGGTATTCTTGTAAAATTTAAGTCTAATTCTTTCCGATATAACTTTTTCATGAACTCTGTAGGAAGGGTGTAGCTAAAATACCTTTGTTCAATTTTTAAAAAATATATATATATATATATATATATATATATATATATATATATATATATATATATATATATATATATATATATATATATATATATATATATATATATATATATATATATATATTAGTGATGGCATCCGCATCCGCACAAAAATCAACATCCGCATCCGCATCCGCATCCGCATTTTCGAAAATTCAACATCCGCATCCGCACTTTCGGAAATTCAACATCCGCATCCGCATCCGCACTTCTCCAAAATTCGACATCCGCATCCGCATCCGCATCCGCAAATTAGAAAATATGACATCCGATCCATCACTAATATATATATATATATATATATATATATATATATATATATATATATATATATATATATATATATATATATATATATATATATATATATATATATATATATATATATATATATATATATAAAAAAAATATTCGTCATTAATCCGTTCCTGAGGGGATGACGCATATCGAAAAAGACGAATATCGAATATTTTTTTCCCATAGGAATTAACTAAAAATGGATTAATTCGTTCCCAGCCTCGAATTTTGCCTATCTATTCTTTAACAAAAAAAAAAAATTTTCAATCTTGAATCGATATCCAAAATCATTTCAAACACTGTACAATTTAACTACAGTACATATTAAACAGCGTACTGCCATAAATAATACGTAATACGCACTGTGTAGGCCTACATAAACGCTAAACACAAATAAAATTTTAAAAAGAAATTTACCTTTTGGATGAGAGAAACAATGATTGTTATTAAGAGTTTTTATTTTTAAGGTTATAGGCTTTCGTAGGTAGGACGAATATTGATTTTTTGACGAATATCGGAAAAAAAATTACAGGGCGAATATTGGAAAAGACGAATACTGGGTGGGACGAATATTGGAGTTCCACTGTATAT
>SEYY01010720.1:22500-24312 GCA_009176605.1 Armadillidium nasatum
TCAAACTTGTGGAAAAATCCATTGTAATTTGATCTCTTTTGTGGGCGTGGTTTTCTCCTTTTTTTTTTTTTTTATTCGCCGAGTAAAATATTTGCTAAAAAAAAACTTCTCGATCGATTTCTTTCAAACTTTTTTTAAATGAACTAGAGATAGTTGGAGGAAGATATCTACGTAGTTTTATAGACCAGAATAATGCGGTTCTATTAGGGTAATCATAAATATATCAAAATTTGACCAAAAAAAAAAAATTTATAATATTATCTTGCTTCAACATAGAAGAATATGGTAACGCCACGGCATATGTCATTGGTTAATACTTTTTCGGAGAGCTATAAATGTTCTCAAATGTTTAAAAGAAAAAGCAAAAGAAAATATTGAAAATTAAATATTTTACGAAATATTTCGTGAAAAAAGTCGGAAAAATACAAGGGGGAATAAAGCCCCAATAAAAAAAATGGGTCGATCGATTTTCTTCTTTCCCAAAATAATGATAGATAAGGGTTAGATCTTTAAAAAAACGCTCTCTCCGTAACATTGATAGCTTTATTTCCTGTGAGTACAGGCTCCCCTAAAAATTTAGGTCTGGAGACCGTGGAGGCCAAGGTTCTGTACCTCCTCTACCTATCCAACGGCGTAGATATACAGTGTTCAAATAGTTACGGGCAACTGAACAAAAATGAGCCGGAGCGCCGTCGTGCATGAAATACATTTTCGATCTTAATTGCAATGGGACGTCTTCCAGGAGTGTAGGCAGGTCATGTTCAAGAAAGTGGCGATACACATCTCCAGTAAGCCTCGCTGGTAAAAAGAATGGACCTATCAAATGGTCGCCAACAATTCCGACCCAAACATTCAATGAAAACTGGTGTTGATGGCGGCTTTCAACTATTGCATGTGGGTTCTCATCCGCCCATATGTGATTGTTGTGGAAGTTCGATATGGCGTCTCTGGAAAAATTTGCCTCATCGGTGAAGAATACTTCTGCTAAGTGGTGAGGGTTGTGTGCAATTTTCTGTTGCATCCATCGACACAAAGCTACTCTAGCAGGAAAATCAGTTGGTAAAAGTGCCTGCACACGTTGGATGTGATAAGGGTACAGAAGTTGATTTTTCAATACCCTGAAAACTGTCGAATGACTTACATGCAGTGTTGCAGCAATCTTTCTGGTACTTGTTGTAGGACTGTCCTCAAGTTCTTGGAGAACCTGTTCTTCGACATCTGGAGTTGATACTGTGCGAGGGCGCCCGTTTCCATTGGTAAGTTTTTTAAAACTTCCTGTTTCTCCAAGACGTTGATGGAGACGTGCAAACATAGTATGATGCGGTATGACACGATTAGGGTACATTTCTTCATAGAGACGCATGGCTTGCTAATGAATTACCGTTCGCACGACCGTAAACAAAATGCATATCGCACATTTCACTATTTGTGTAATTCATTTTAAAAGTATGAGAAACCACTTGATCACAGCACTTGACGCGACAAGGACTAGTTTATGTATAAATGAAGCGAGATACGCAACTAGTAAATAACAGGTAGGTTACCCTTCACACGGTATACTATTTTTGCTTATTATTGAAGGTTGTGATGTGGCACGGGACGGACAATGGAATATATCGGGTATGTCCAACATACCGTTTCCTCACCTTGTCTCTTGGAAACGGGACGTTTTCGGTTAAAGGTTTATTGACAAAAAGTATCTTACATTTCTGCAAGGAATATCATACTGGATTTTTTCGCAATATTAATGATACACCCTGTATATATATATATATATATATATATATATATATATATATATATATATATATA
>SEYY01010721.1:5000-10000 GCA_009176605.1 Armadillidium nasatum
ATATATATATATATATATTATATATATATATATATATATATATATATATATATATATATATATATATATATATATATATATATATATATATATATAATATATATATATATATATTACATATTTGAAACATGCTATTAGCAAGTCTTTTCCATTTGTTTCAAATATGTACCAATATATTATTGGAATTAACTATTACGCAGAAATCCCTGAAAGAGATGTTTTTAAATTGCAGTTCTGTGATTTTCTCTCCTAAAAATCAATGTCTTAAGGCACCTATTGATGCAGCCTGTTAATTTAAATATAATAAATTAAAATTTCTTGTATTTGTAAGAAAAAAGTTTAATATTAGATGATTAAAAAAATAGGTTGCTATATTTTATATTAGTTCAGGAGTATATTAAACCCTCGCCAAATATTACCATGGGAAAATGTCTCAGTTCAATATATATATAATATATATATATATATATATATATATATATATATATATATATATATATATATATATATATATATATATATATATATATATATATATATATATATATATATATATAATATATATAATATTCAGCTTTATAATAATCCCCAAGGAAGGGTCATCCTTTAGCATGTGAGAGGGATAAGGATTTTCTTCCTTCTGGACTCCAAGTTATTTATTATTTATATTTGTTATTTATTTGTTATTTATAAATAACTATTGTTATTTATGAACGTTCTCCATTGGGGTGAAATGTAAAGTACCCTTAACACCGCAAACACTCAGTGGGAGATTACCCTCCCCCTATATATATATATATATATATATATATATATATATATATATATATATATATATATATATATATATATATATATATATATATATATATATATATATATATATATATATATATATATATATATATATATATATATATATATATCGGGAGAGGGAAGTAGCGCTCCCGAAGCGATGAGATTACCCCCACCCCCATTGGGTATATGGGATGTTAAGGGTACTTCCATCTCATCCTGGTGCCCAATGGTACGCTCCTTTTTGCGCTCACCTACACTTTCTTCTGCACGGAGTAGTAGACTCTTCTTTTTACACACAATAAACACTATTGCAGTCACACATCCACTCAAAAAGGAAAAAAATACTTATGGCGTCGACATTGGTAGCCTCGGAGAATCCAAGAGGTGGCGGATTCCAAAGATAGTCCCTCATGTACCCCTCCCTCCATCACCACTTGTGAGTTGGTGGAATCCGGTGATGGGGTTGATGCAACTAGGAATTTGCAGCCGGATGTTCGGGATGCACGGTCTGTTTTTTTTTTTTTTTTTTTTCATTAATTTCTGCAACATTCGGGGTCTTTATTTCAATTTCCACTTTGTTAAGCATCACCTCTTTTCTTCTAGAACTCACCTCTTATTCTTAACCTAAACCCAGATGTTTGAGTTAATTAATTTGATTTTTATTATGCCAACAAAAAATTGCAGCACAAAATACCGTATTCGTCTTTAAATTTGTCATAGGAGCCTATGGAGTTTGATTGTGTGGGCCCTATATAGTATCCCATTTTTTTTTTTCACAGGGCCTTACTAATATTTTTTATAGGAATTTTATACAGGTGTTGAATTTTGTTATTTTTAAGATGACAAACTGAAAAAAAAGAAAAAGATAAAATTCATTAAAGAAAATTATTATAGCTTTAAACTTATTATTTTCAATCGAAACTTGATAATAAATGAACAAAAAAAATTTAGTCAAATAAATAAAACAATGACTGCAACTAAAATTAATAATTGAATTATTATATTTCATAATAATATAATAATAATAATAATAATAATAATAATAATAATAATAATAATAATAATAATAATAATAATAATAATAATAATAATAATAATAATAATAATAATAATAATAATAATATTATTATTATTATTATTATTATTATTATTATTATTATTATTATTATTATTATTATTATTATTATAAAATTAACAATTTTTAAGTTACCAATAAATTTTTAATTTCTTTTAAAATTAGAACATTTTATAAAATTTAATAAAATTTATTGAAAACTTTTTAAAATTTTTAAAATTTACTTAAATTAATAAATTTATCTTTTTGTAGATAGTATATTATAGATTAAAGAAAAATTACGATTTCTAGATAGCTTAGTCTAGTTCTTTTTTAAATTTTGCAAGCGAGGCTTTCGCTTAATGTAATCAGTTATAGTAAGCACATTGTTGTTAATTTAATATGATATGGATAATAGTGCTATGAGGAATCGAAAAAATTTTTTACTTACGCTAAACTTTTAAAGCGTTTTGTTGGGAAGACGAAAGTTGTTTAATAAAAAATAAAAAAAAATTTATTTACGCAGCTGTTAAAGCATTTATTAAAAACTTTTGTACTTGAAGCGTTCTTTCTATAAAATATTTGCAGATTCATTTTATGAAAGATTATATATATATATATATATATATATATTATATATATATATATATATATATATATATATATATATATATATATATATATATATATATATATATATATATATATATATATATATATATATATATATAGGGTGAGTCGGGAGGAACGGACCAATCTCAAGGAGTGGATTGTACACAGGATAATAATGTGAAAAAAACACATATGTTCTTATCCGAATTTACATTTGTTTTCATTTTATAGCGTGATGACAATTAAACAAAATATCATACATTAACATTTGGGTTATCATAGTGTTAATTTAATAAATGTTCGAAAATACACTGCCATTGACCTCTTAACATTTTCGGTTTCGTCTACGAAGCTTATAAATGTTCGAAAACAAATGACAATCTGATTTTACGAAGCAAAATCGAAAATAAAGATGAGAAGATATGATTAATTGTACTTATTGCTAATGTGTCAGTGTATTATGACAGTGATTACATGTTCATTTTCGAGTTTGTACCATTCAAGTGTTACAAAATGCCGAACACCTATTCCCATCTGGAATATGCAAATATGTTGTTTGTGTAATGGTTTAGCAATGGGAGTGCTACAGCTGCTGTTGAAGAATATCGTCAAACGGTTTCCCCATCACAGACATCCTAATAAAAACGTATTTATCAGAGTTTTCAACAAACTGTGCGAGACCGGAACACTTCCCAGTGCTAATATAACATCCGAACGAGCAAAAAGGAAGGATTGCGAAAAATGAAGATTATATATATATATATATATATATATATATATATATATATATATATATATATATATATATATATATATATATATATATATATATATATTAGGGATGGAGCGATACCAAAATTTTTACCGATACCGATACCGATACCTAAAAATTCCTCGAAGCCGATACCCGATACCTGAAAATATGCCGATACTTGCCGATACTACTACCGATACCACTACCGATACTTTACTCCTATATAAATTTTTTGCCGATACCGATACGGATACTGAAAAGGCCGATACCGATACCGATACCGATACCGGTATCCCTAATACCGATATCCATATATATATATATATATATATATATATATATATATATATATATATATATATATATATATATATATATATATATATATATATATATATATATATATATATATATATATATATATATATACTATTTTTATAAGGGTAAGCTATAGCAGATTTAATTATTTTTTGCTTAGACAATTTAAATATTTAGTAATCCTAGTTTATATCAGAAATTTTAAAAAAATGATATATAAAAATAAATAAATATATAAATAAATATTTGATGACCATTCTAACAAACTATGATCGCTATGATACACCAAAATGTACCGTTTTTTAAATACAAACTTAATAAACAATAAAGTTATCTTAAGATTTATTAAAAATGACAACCCCCTAAATCTTGCATTGTTCAATTTTTATCTGAACAATGAACGAAAATATAAAAAGTTCACGGACTTCGCCAAACTTAGCTCCACACTAATTGAAAGGGAATTTTATAAATTTGCTGTAGCGCTTAAATTAGGTACACTTTAATTAAGGTTTCATTATAGAAGCGTAATTTTTACATAGGTCTTTGCATAGAGTTCCTAGGTTTGTCAATAGGTTTTTCTACAGGGGAAATAAAGTTTGCAATTAGTGAACCAATGGGAAATTCCTTATGCACCCTAAGCAAGGGGAAATAAAGTTTGCAATTAGTGAACCAATGGGAAATTCCTTATGCACCCTAAGCAATACCATAGTCTCCTTTCATTTGTTATAGGAACCTATTGTAAGGAACCCTATGGTATCCCTTTTTTTTTTTTTTTTTTTTTTTTTTTTCTTTTTCTTTTTTTTCTTTTTCAAACAAAATATGAAATTAAATTATAATAGAAAATGCAAAAATAAGAAAAATGAATGGCTTAGTAAATAACAAAGGGTTATTTTGATAATCCCGAATATTTTCATGTTTGTTTTTATTTAGTTTCTTGATAAAAGGTTTACAGGAAAATCGAATTTGTTTTATAAAATTACTTATTTAACGACTTAGTAATTTATAAGTTTGAAGCAGAACGAGATTATTAATCCCAATTAGAAAACAGTTAACATGCGTTTAATTGTTATTAAACAATCAAAAATTTGTTTACAGTTGGGTTGCTTGAAGAAGAGTAATATTATGGATGTAGGTTTGTTACGTAAGCATATTAGGGCGTGACTTACATTAGAAAATAGCTTGCAAAGATTCGTTGAAGTTTTGAATTTAAATGTTAAAGGGCTTATCCCCGTTTTGTCTACGAATCTCCCTATCCATCTGACCTACTGTATATATGTTAGTATATATATTTATATTGTAGTATTTTATTATTAGTATTATAATATGGACCATCGTGTAGAAGAATCGAACATTTTTTTTTTTATATAAATTAATTAAACCATTATTAAAACATTTTTTTCAGAAAACCGAACTTGTTTAATAAAATATTTTTTATTTAAAAAGTTGTAAAAATATAAATATTAT
>SEYY01010721.1:15000-17500 GCA_009176605.1 Armadillidium nasatum
TTTCAGAAAAAACGAACGTGTTTAATAAAATATTTTTTATTTAGAAAGTTGTAGAAATATTTATTAAAGACTAAAGTCGAGTTGTTTCTTCTCTAATAGTTGCAAATTAAACTTGTTTAATACGCCGATTAGAAACAGATTGAACATTTTACCTCATCCAATTATTAGAATTCTTTTTAATTAAATTTCTGCACGTGAACTTGCAAGATATAATTTAATTAATATTTTACTTAACGTTTATTAATTATTTTTTTCAATTAGTTTTTTTCATTTATTTATTATACTTATTTTATTTTGTTGTTATTTTATACGTTCTTTTGGAGTTGAGCTCACAAAGAGCTATAAAGATATATATGTTGCATATCTGAAAGTTAATTTTAAAATTAATAATTTTATTTCTAATTTCTTTTACAAAAAAAATTTAAAAAAATATATAAAAAATAAAAAATAGAAATAAAAAATAAATAAATTAGTCAAATTTATTTTCCAAATATTTTATTACTTCCTCAGAGCTGATTTTACAAGGGTGTGATTCGGATTTTAGTTGTCGGATCGAATGGTTTAAAGGTTAATTTTACAGAGTTAAGTCATTAATAATAATAATAATAATAATATAATAATAATAATAATAATATTAATAATAATAATAATAATAATAATAATAATAATAATAATAATAATAATAATAATAATAATAATAATAATAATAATAATAATAACAACCATGATAATAATAAAAATAATAAAAAGAAGAAAAAGAAGGAAAATTGTAGTAATAATAATAATAATAATAATAATAATAATAATAATTATACTTATAAAATTCCAAAATTTATTTCATTTGTGAAATATTTATTAAAAAAAAAAAATAAAAAAAAAAAAAAATTTGTAAAGAAAAAAAAAAAATAAAAAAAATAATAATAATAATAATAATAATAATAATAATAATAATAATAATAATAATAATAATAATAATAATAATAATAATAATAATAATAATAATAATAATAATAATATTTGCACATGGGATATATATATATATATATATATATATATATATATATATATATATATATATATATATATATATATATATATATATATATATATATATATATATATATATATATATTATATATATAAAATACTGAGAATTATCTATTACGCTGAAATTACAGAAAGCGGTTAATGCAGTTCTAAGACTACCCAACTTAAAAATATAAATGAACCCATCCAGGTGATACATTAAAATAAAATGCAAAAATAAATAAATAAATAAATAAATAAAATAAAAAAAAATAAAAAATAAAAAGTTACTCACCAGAAAATAAAAAGATTTTATGGACTGTAATTAAGAATTGGTTTTCATTTACAAATTTAACTTTTTGGGTGTGTGCGTTTTTAAATGTGAATTAATGTTACGTTTATCTTTTAACGTCAATTCAATATCAAATGCCTTTTTAATAGATATTCACATTCAAATACAAAGGAATGAAACTCTCAACTCCAAATACCTCAAACTAGAATCGCTTAATTAACAGGTCAAAGTAAAAGTCTAATTTATTAAACAGAATGAATGATTAAAATGTCTTCCCTATTTCTAATAGTTTAAACAAAGAAAATTTATCTGATAGTAGACGTTTAAAGTCGAAGATAACTAATCAGTTCTAACTCTTGATTAAGAATCTAAAATTCCACTCTCAAAATGCTCATTTAAGAAACTCAAAATAATAATAAGCTTGGATTTTAGAACAAAATATGCATTACAATAAGCATGAAGTACTGGGAGATATTCATTTCAGTCGCGGGAAAGCAACGTATTTTTCATATCTGCTTCTATATATATATATATATATATATATATATATATATATATATATATATATATATATATATATATATATATATATATATATATATATATATATATATATATATATATATATATATATATATATATATATATATATATATATATATATATATATATATATATATATATATATATATATATATATATATATATATATATATATATATATATATATATATATATATATATATATATATATATATATATATATATATATATATATATATATATATATATATATATATATTATATATATATATATATATATATATATATATATATATATATATATATATATATATATATATATATATATATATATATATATATATATATATATATATATATATATATATATATATATATATATATATATATATATATATATATATATATATATATATATTATATATATATATATATATATATATATATATATATATATATATATATATAGTATATATATCCTTAATATTCTTGGTGTTTCTTTTTCTCGTGATCTTTCTTGGAAAGATCACATTACTTCTCTTTCTAAACAAGCTTCTAAGAGGTTGGGTGTTCTGAGGCGCCTTCAGAATTACTTCACGCCATCCCAGTTGCTTGCTCTGTATAGGGGTGTTGTTCGTC
>SEYY01010722.1:0-20000 GCA_009176605.1 Armadillidium nasatum
TTTTTAACAATTTTATGCTTCCCGTTTTGCTTTTTAATAAACCAAAATTTGACAATCAATTATTTATCCTTATGAAATGAGTTCTTTTTATATTTAACATAAAGATTTTAAATTTTAATTACATCAAATAACACAAGAATAAGCACCCTTGGACTGAAAAAGCTTATCAGTGATGATTAAATTTGTATATATTAAGGACATTTGGACATTATTAGAAAAAAAAATAAACTTTTTTTGAGGTTTTATCCTTTGGATCCTCTTAACGTAATTTAATAACCCATCATTTTTTAGCATTTTCAAATTAAAATAAATCATTTTACCCTAAAAATGAGGATTCTTTACTAAAATAAACTAATCAAGCAATTCGTAATTATAAAAAATCCGACATTTTCTTAGATAAACACCTAACAAATTAGGCCTAATTAACATACTTCCTGCTATGAGATCATTACCAAGCATTCAAATATGATGCAAATGTTTATAATTAAGCATGAAAGGTTTGTTTTCAAGTTTTTTTTGTTAGATCATATTCATTTTTATTGTAAATTTAACTTTTTAACGCAATTTTTACAGAGGATAATGTGTATTTAGATAGCAAAATTCCTGAAAATAACCATAAAAAGCAAAGAGAAACTTTACATACGAGGAAAATTAAAGTCAAAATGATAAAATTATTTATTTAAAGGAAGATAATTTAATATATGTTTTGTTTTTAAATTACTTTTTGTTATTAAGTGCATATTAATATATTAAAATAAAAAAGTAAACACATAAATTAAAATAGGAAGGAAATTAACAGCTATATTCATTACATAATCATGTCTACAAACATATTTAAAAAGCTTTATTGGCAAATTCAAAGGCGAAAAAATAGGTAAATTTCCTAGGAGCACCATATTCTTAAAATATTTACCAACTTTATCTTCAAACATCGAATATAATATGCTAAATGCGCAGATGGTGATATACATAATCTTCAATGAACAAGAACAATTTGAGAAAATATTCTTGAATATTCACATTTTTAAAAATTTTATGCTTCCTTTTTTGCTTTTTTATAAACCAAAATGTGACAATCAATTATTTATCCTTGTGAAATGAGTTCTTTTTATACCTAACATAAAGATTTTAATGTTAATTACATCAAATAACACAAGAATAAGCAAACTTGGAATGAAAAAGCTAATCAGTGATATTTAAATTTGTATAAATTAAGGACATATGGACATAATTAGGCCAAAATAATAATCTTTTTTGAGGTTTTATCATTTGGATCCTCTCAACGTAATTTAATAACCCATCATTTTTCAGCATTTTCAAATTAAAATAAATCATTTTACCGTAAAAATGAGGGTTCTTTACTAAAATAAACTAATCAAGCTATTTGTAATCATAAAAAATCCGACATTTTCTTACATACACACCTAACAAATTAGACCTAATTAACATACTTTTAGATAAGAAATCATTTCCAAGCATTCAAATGTGATGCAAATGTTTCAAAATAAGATTGAAAACAGTTGTTTTCCAGATTTTGTTCGATCGTATGCATTTTTATTTTAAATTTAACTTTTTTAGGCAATTTTAACAGAGGATAATGTGTATTTATTTAGCAAAATTCATGAAATTAACCATAAAAAGCAAAAAGAAACTTTGCATACGAGCATAATTAAAGTCAAAATGATAAAATTATTAATTTAAATAAGATAATTTAATAAATATTTTGCTTTTAAAGTAATTTTTGTTAATAAGTCCTCATTAAAATATTAAAATAAAAAATAAACACTTATAAATTAAAATAGGATGGTAATTAACAGCTATATTCATTACATAACCATGTCAACAAACATATTTATTAGCTTCATTGGCAAATTCAAAGGCGAAAAAATAGGTAAATTACTCTTTAAAAGCAACATATACTTAAAATTTTTACCAACTTTATCTTCAAGCATCGAATATAATATGCTAAATGCGCAAATCTTCAATGAACAAGAACAATTTGCGAAAATATACATTAATCTTTACATTTTTAACAATTTTATGCTTCCCTTTTGGCCTTTAATAAACCAAAATGTGACAGTCAATTATTTAACCTTATGAAATGAGTTCTTATTATACTTAACGTAAAGATTTTAATGTTAATTACATCAAATAACACAAGAATAAGAACACTTGGACTGATAAAGCTTATCAGTAATGATTAAATTTGTATATATTAAGGACATATGGACATAATTAGGCCAAAATAATAATAGTTTTTTTGAAGTTTAATCCTTTTTATCCTCTTAACGTAATTTAATAACCCATCATTTTTCAGCATTTTCAATTTAAAATAAATCATTTTACCTTTAAAATGAGGGTTCTTTACTAAAATAAACTAATCAAGCTACTCATAATCTTAAAAAATCCGACATTTACTTAGATAAACACCTAACGAATTAAGCCTAGCTAACAAACTTTCAGGTAGGAAATCATTACCAAGCATTCAAATAGGATACAAATGATTTAAAATGAGCATGAAAACAGTTCTTTTCAAGTTTTCTTGTTAGATCATATGCATTTTTATTGTAAATTTAACTTTTTTACGCAATTTTAACAGAAGATAATGTGTATATATATAGCAAAATTCATGAAATTAACCATAAAAAGCAAAGAGAAACTTTGCATACGAGCATAGTTAAAGTCGTAATGATAAAATTATTTATTTAAAAGAAGATAATTTATATATATATATTTTGTTTTTAAAGTACTTTTTATTATTAAGTCCTTATTAAAATATTAAATTAAAAAAGTAAACACTTATAAATTAAAATAGGAAGTAATTAACAGCAATATTCATTACATAATCATGTCTACAAACATATTTAAAAAGCTTCATAGGCAAATTCAGGGGCGAAAAAATAGGTAAATTACCCTCTAAAAGCACCATATACTTAAATTTTTTACCAACTTTATCTTCAAACTTCGAATATAATATGCTAAATGCGCAAATTTTGATATATATAATCTTCATTGAACAAGAACAATTTGGGAAAATATACTTGAATATTCACATTTTTAACAATTTTATGCTTCCCGTTTTGCTTTTTTATAAACCAAAATTTGACAATCAATTATTTATCCTTATGAAATGAGTTCTTTTTATATTTAACATAAAGATTTTAATTTTAATTACATCAAATAACACAAGAATAAGCACCCTTGGACTGAAAAAGCTTATCAGTGATGATTAAATTTGTATATATTAAGGACATTTGGACATTATTAGAAAAAAAAAAAACTTTTTTTGAGGTTTTATCCTTTGGATCCTCTTAACGTAATTTAATAACCCATCATTTTTTAGCATTTTCAAATTAAAATAAATCATTTTACCCTAAAAATGAGGATTCTTTACTAAAATAAACTAATCAAGCAATTCGTAATTATAAAAAATCCGACATTTTCTTAGATAAACACCTAACAAATTAGGCCTAATTAACATACTTCCTGCTATGAGATCATTACCAAGCATTCAAATATGATGCAAATGTTTATAATTAAGCATGAAAGGTTTGTTTTCAAGTTTTTTTGTTAGATCATATTCATTTTTATTGTAAATTTAACTTTTTAACGCAATTTTTACAGAGGATAATGTGTATTTAGATAGCAAAATTCCTGAAAATAACCATAAAAAGCAAAGAGAAACTTTACATACGAGGAAAATTAAAGTCAAAATGATAAAATTATTTATTTAAAGGAAGATAATTTAATATATGTTTTGTTTTTAAATTACTTTTTGTTATTAAGTGCATATTAATATATTAAAATAAAAAAGTAAACACATAAATTAAAATAGGAAGGAAATTAACAGCTATATTCATTACATAATCATGTCTACAAACATATTTAAAAAGCTTTATTGGCAAATTCAAAGGCGAAAAAATAGGTAAATTTCCTAGGAGCACCATATTCTTAAAATATTTACCAACTTTATCTTCAAACATCGAATATAATATGCTAAATGCGCAGATGGTGATATACATAATCTTCAATGAACAAGAACAATTTGAGAAAATATTCTTGAATATTCACATTTTTAAAAATTTTATGCTTCCTTTTTTGCTTTTTTATAAACCAAAATGTGACAATCAATTATTTATCCTTGTGAAATGAGTTCTTTTTATACCTAACATAAAGATTTTAATGTTAATTACATCAAATAACACAAGAATAAGCAAACTTGGAATGAAAAAGCTAATCAGTGATATTTAAATTTGTATATATTAAGGACATATGGACATAATTAGGCCAAAATAATAATCTTTTTTGAGGTTTTATCATTTGGATCCTCTCAACGTAATTTAATAACCCATCATTTTTCAGCATTTTCAAATTAAAATAAATCATTTTACCGTAAAAATGAGGGTTCTTTACTAAAATAAACTAATCAAGCTATTTGTAATCATAAAAAATCCGACATTTTCTTACATACACACCTAACAAATTAGACCTAATTAACATACTTTTAGATAAGAAATCATTTCCAAGCATTCAAATGTGATGCAAATGTTTCAAAATAAGATTGAAAACAGTTGTTTTCCAGATTTTGTTCGATCGTATGCATTTTTATTTTAAATTTAACTTTTTTAGGCAATTTTAACAGAGGATAATGTGTATTTATTTAGCAAAATTCATGAAATTAACCATAAAAAGCAAAAAGAAACTTTGCATACGAGCATAATTAAAGTCAAAATGATAAAATTATTAATTTAAATAAGATAATTTAATAAATATTTTGCTTTTAAAGTAATTTTTGTTAATAAGTCCTCATTAAAATATTAAAATAAAAAATAAACACTTATAAATTAAAATAGGATGGTAATTAACAGCTATATTCATTACATAACCATGTCAACAAACATATTTATTAGCTTCATTGGCAAATTCAAAGGCGAAAAAATAGGTAAATTACTCTTTAAAAGCAACATATACTTAAAATTTTTACCAACTTTATCTTCAAGCATCGAATATAATATGCTAAATGCGCAAATGGTGATATATATAATCTTCAATGAACAAGAACAATTTACGAAAATATACATTAATCTTTACATTTTTAACAATTTTATGCTTCCCTTTTGGCCTTTAATAAACCAAAATGTGACAGTCAATTATTTAACCTTATGAAATGAGTTCTTATTATACTTAACGTAAAGATTTTAATGTTAATTACATCAAATAACACAAGAATAAGAACACTTGGACTGATAAAGCTTATCAGTAATGATTAAATTTGTATATATTAAGGACATATGGACATAATTAGGCCAAAATAATAATAGTTTTTTGAAGTTTAATCCTTTTTATCCTCTTAACGTAATTTAATAACCCATAATTTTCAGCATTTTCTATTTAAAATAAATCATTTTACCTTTAAAATGAGGGTTCTTTACTAAAATAAACTAATCAAGCTACTCATAATCTTAAAAAATCCGACATTTACTTAGATAAACACCTAACGAATTAAGCCTAGCTAACAAACTTTCAGGTAGGAAATCATTACCAAGCATTCAAATAGGATACAAATGATTTAAAATGAGCATGAAAACAGTTCTTTTCAAGTTTTCTTGTTAGATCATATGCATTTTTATTGTAAATTTAACTTTTTTACGCAATTTTAACAGAAGATAATGTGTATTTATATAGCAAAATTCATGAAATTAACCATAAAAAGCAAAGAGAAACTTTGCATACGAGCATAGTTAAAGTCGTAATGATAAAATTATTTATTTAAAAGAAGATAATTTAATATATATTTTGTTTTTAAAGTACTTTTTATTATTAAGTCCTTATTAAAATATTAAATTAAAAAAGTAAACACTTATAAATTAAAATAGGAATGTAATTAACAGCAATATTCATTACATAATCATGTCTACAAACATATTTAAAAAGCTTCATAGGCAAATTCAGGGGCGAAAAAATAGGTAAATTACCCTCTAAAAGCACCATATACTTAAATTTTTTACCAACTTTATCTTCAAACTTCGAATATAATATGCTAAATGCGCAAATTTTGATATATATAATCTTCATTGAACAAGAACAATTTGGGAAAATATACTTGAATATTCACATTTTTAACAATTTTATGCTTCCCGTTTTGCTTTTTAATAAACCAAAATTTGACAATCAATTATTTATCCTTATGAAATGAGTTCTTTTTATATTTAACATAAAGATTTTAAATTTTAATTACATCAAATAACACAAGAATAAGCACCCTTGGACTGAAAAAGCTTATCAGTGATGATTAAATTTGTATATATTAAGGACATTTGGACATTATTAGAAAAAAAATAAACTTTTTTTGAGGTTTTATCCTTTGGATCCTCTTAACGTAATTTAATAACCCATCATTTTTTAGCATTTTCAAATTAAAATAAATCATTTTACCCTAAAAATGAGGATTCTTTACTAAAATAAACTAATCAAGCAATTCGTAATTATAAAAAATCCGACATTTTCTTAGATAAACACCTAACAAATTAGGCCTAATTAACATACTTCCTGCTATGAGATCATTACCAAGCATTCAAATATGATGCAAATGTTTATAATTAAGCATGAAAGGTTTGTTTTCAAGTTTTTTTGTTAGATCATATTCATTTTTATTGTAAATTTAACTTTTTAACGCAATTTTTACAGAGGATAATGTGTATTTAGATAGCAAAATTCCTGAAAATAACCATAAAAAGCAAAGAGAAACTTTACATACGAGGAAAATTAAAGTCAAAATGATAAAATTATTTATTTAAAGGAAGATAATTTAATATATGTTTTGTTTTTAAATTACTTTTTGTTATTAAGTGCATATTAATATATTAAAATAAAAAAGTAAACACATAAATTAAAATAGGAAGGAAATTAACAGCTATATTCATTACATAATCATGTCTACAAACATATTTAAAAAGCTTTATTGGCAAATTCAAAGGCGAAAAAATAGGTAAATTTCCTAGGAGCACCATATTCTTAAAATATTTACCAACTTTATCTTCAAACATCGAATATAATATGCTAAATGCGCAGATGGTGATATACATAATCTTCAATGAACAAGAACAATTTGAGAAAATATTCTTGAATATTCACATTTTTAAAAATTTTATGCTTCCTTTTTTGCTTTTTTATAAACCAAAATGTGACAATCAATTATTTATCCTTGTGAAATGAGTTCTTTTTATACCTAACATAAAGATTTTAATGTTAATTACATCAAATAACACAAGAATAAGCAAACTTGGAATGAAAAAGCTAATCAGTGATATTTAAATTTGTATAAATTAAGGACATATGGACATAATTAGGCCAAAAAATAATAATCTTTTTTGAGGTTTTATCATTTGGATCCTCTCAACGTAATTTAATAACCCATCATTTTTCAGCATTTTCAAATTAAAATAAATCATTTTACCGTAAAAATGAGGGTTCTTTACTAAAATAAACTAATCAAGCTATTTGTAATCATAAAAAATCCGACATTTTCTTACATACACACCTAACAAATTAGACCTAATTAACATACTTTTAGATAAGAAATCATTTCCAAGCATTCAAATGTGATGCAAATGTTTCAAAATAAGATTGAAAACAGTTGTTTTCCAGATTTTGTTCGATCGTATGCATTTTTATTTTAAATTTAACTTTTTTAGGCAATTTTAACAGAGGATAATGTGTATTTATTTAGCAAAATTCATGAAATTAACCATAAAAAGCAAAGAGAAACTTTGCATACGAGCATAATTAAAGTCAAAATGATAAAATTATTAATTTAAATAAGATAATTTAATAAATATTTTGCTTTTAAAGTAATTTTTGTTAATAAGTCCTCATTAAAATATTAAAATAAAAAAGTAAACACTTATAAATTAAAATAGGATGGTAATTAACAGCTATATTCATTACATAACCATGTCAACAAACATATTTATTAGCTTCATAGGCAAATTCAAAGACGAAAAAATAGGTAAATTACTCCTTTAAAAGCACCATATACTTAAAATTATTAGACAACTTTATCTTCAAACATCGAATATAATATGCTAAATGAGCAAATGGTGATATATATAATCTTCAATGAACAAGAACAATTAGTGAAAATATACTTGAATATTCACATTTTTAACAATTTTATGCTTCCCTTTTTGGCTTTTTTATAAACCAAAATGTGACAATCAATTATTTATCCTTATGAAATGAGTTCGTTTTTACATTAACATAAAGATTTTAATGTTAATTACATCAAATAACAGAGAAATAAGCACACTTGAACTCAAAAATCATACCATTGATGAGAAAGTTTGTACATTTTTAAGACATATGGACATAATTAGGCCAAAACAATCTTTTTTTGAGGGTTTTATCCTTTGGATCCTCTTTACGTAATTTAATAATCAATATAATAATTCAACATTTTTAAATTAAAATAAATCCTTTTACCCTAAAAATGAGGGTAAAATAATTAATTGATAATAATAATAATTAATTGATAAACTAATTTTCACAAGACGTAGTCCGGAGTAGACTAACGTCTGTTTTGACAGCCCGGAATTCTTAATAATCACTTAAAATGTCTAAGGGTGATTGAAAATTTTCGTTAAAATAATATTAAAATATTAAAATATTAAAATTCTTATTAATTTCCTGATATATAAGCAAAATATTTTCAGGAGGGATGCTTCTTCTCTTATTTATTCTTCTTTGGAGGTATTCAACTTCTCCAATCTTTTTATTCTCTCAGGAGGAATTCTACTTCTCTTCTTCTTTAATTCTTCTCTGGAGGTATTCAACTTCTCCAATCTTTTTATTCTTTCAGGAGGAATTCTACTTCTCCTATTATTCTTCTCTGGAGGTATTCAACTTCTCCAATAATCTTATTCAAATTCTCTTCTAGGAGGAATTCTACTTCTCCTAATAATTTCAACTAATTATTCTCTCAGGAGGAATTCAACTTCTTCCTAATACTCTTCTCTTCAGGAGGTATTCAACTTCTCCTGTTAGTTTACATCAAACCCTTTTGTTTGGTTTCTTTCTCTTAGATTACGATCATATGAAATGACCCAGGTTAATAAAGGTCACACGCTTAAGTAAAACTTCCTTAAACGATACTCTCAAAATGTAGTGTATGTGAAATAATTATTAAACACTTTTCTCCTTTTCACATTAGACGAATTGATCTTAATATGTTCACACTGCATTCAAAACTGCCAATTCTTTTTACTATAAATTTCATTCATAAATTATCAAAAATATGTGAATTTCAAAATCGTAACAATGGAGTTCTACGTGTTCCCTCAAAGCATTGCCCGCCAGCAATAACGCTGAATGTAAATTTGCTTTCTCAAAATTCATTTAAATCAGACTTCTTTTTTTTAATTAAAATAATACAGATTTTTTTCTAATTTTTGTAGAACAGAAATGTTTTTTAAAGCTTAAGTATTGGTATAATTACTTTCTCAAAATCTTTTTAGCTTTGAATTTTTAATTAAAATAATATGAATTTAATACAAATTTTTCTTTCTGAAATTATATGAAAATAGATTAATTTTTTTTCTCAAAATAATTTTATATCTTCGTAATTTGTATTACAATAATATTTAGTTATTATTATTTTTTCTCTCCGAAATTGATCTAAAAGCATAGAATTAAAGGAAAATAGCTAAATTTCCGTTATCGCATAAGATAAGTATTTGTATTTTTAATTAAAATAATAGGGATTTTTCCAAATTTCCCTAACACTTAACTTTATTAAAAGCTTAAAAATTAATGAAAAGAAGTAATTACGCTTTCTTATATTTCATTTAAATAATTGTTTTTAATGAAAATAATAGATTTTTTCTAATTTTTTTCTTTCTGAAAAGCTTAAAAATTAGATGAAAATAGGGATATTTACTTTCTCAAAAACCATTTTTTTTAATTAAAATAATGTGAAATTAAATAATTTTTATTTATTCTGAAAATCTTAAAAGCATAAAAATTAAATGAAAATTTGAAAATTTGCATTCTCAAAATTCATATAAACCTTCGTAATTTTTAGCATAATTATACAAATTTTCCTTTTATGAAATTGCTATTTTTTAAAAGCAAAATAATAAAAGAAAATTGTTAAATTTCCTTTATCAGAATCATTTAAGTACTCGTATTTTTTATTAAAATAATATAGATTTTTTCAATTTTTTCTACTACTAAATTTAAAATGCTTTAAAATTAAGTGAAAAGAAGTGAATTTGCTTTCTCAAAATTCATTTAAATCTTAGTTCTTTTAATTAAAATAATACACATTTATATAATTTTTATCGTTCTGAAATTTTTTTTTTTTTTTTTTTTTTGAAACTTAAAAATTAGATGAAAATTGGTGTATTCTCTTTCTCAAAAATCATTTTAGCTTTACATTTTGCTTTTTCAAAAATCATTTTAGCTTTGTATTTTTAATTAAAATAATATGAATTTAATCCAATTTTTTTCTTTCTAAAATTTTTAAAAGCCTAAAAATTACATGAAAATAGTAAAATTTGCTCCTTAAAATTCATTTATGTCTTCCTAATATTGAGTATAATAATATATATATTTTTTACAATTATTTCTTTAAATGCCTAAAAATTAAAAGAAAATAGGTAAATTTTCTTTATTACAAATAATGTAAATTTTCTTTTTCGTATTTTCAATTAAAATAATAATAAATTTTTTAATTTTCCTATTGCTAATTTTTTTTTTAAATCTTAAAAATTATGGGAAAAAGAGAGAAATTTTTTTTCCCAAAATTCATTTAAATCTTAGTTTTATTAACTAAAATAATGCAGATTTGTTCTAATTTCTGTTGTTGTGAAAATTTTTTTAAAGTTTAAAAATTAACTGAAAATAGTTATATTTGTTTACTCAAAAATCATTTTTGCTTTGTATTTTTTATTAAAATAATATGAATTTAATCCAATTTTTTCTTTGAAATTTTTAAAATTAAATGAAAATATTTTTATTTCTATTTCAAAATTCATTTACATCTTCGTTTGTGTCTTACAATATTTTTAATTATGAAGTCTTTATGAAATTGGTCTAAAAGCAAAAAAAATAAAAAATCTAAATTTCCTTTATCAGAATGATTTAAGTAATCTTATTTTTAATTAAAAGAATAAGGATTTTTTTCAGTTTTTTCTACTTCTAAATATTTAAAAGCTTAAAAATTAAGTGAAAAGATGTAAATTTGCTTTCTCAAAATTCATTTAAATCTTTGTTTTTCAATTAAAAAAATACAAATTTATTATAATTTTCATCTCTCTGAAATTTTTTTAAAGCTTAAAAATTAGATGAAAATAGGTATATTTGTTTTCTCAAAAATCATCTTAGCAATGTATTTTTAATTAAAATAAAATGAATTCAACCCAAATTTTTGGTTTCTAAAGTTTTTAAAATAATAAATATTTCCTGAAAATAGCAAAACATGTTTCTCATAAATTCATTAAAGTCTTCATATTTTTTAGAATAATAATATATATTTATTAAATTTCTTTCTTTAATAATTGTTTTAAATGACTATAAAATAAAACAAAATACATAATAAATTTCCATTATCAGAACCAATGTAAATTTCCTTTCCCGAATTTCTATTTAAAATAAGTAATTTTTTTCAATTTCTCCTCTTAATAATTTTTTTTAAAAGTTCAAAATTTAATTGAAAAAATGTAAATTATTTCTGTATGAAATTTTTTAAAAGCTAAAATAATAAAAGGAAAAGGTAAATTACCTTTATCAGAATCATTTAGGTGCTCGTATTTTTAATAAAAATAATGTATTTTTTAAAAATTTTTCTCCTATTAAATTTTAAAGGCTTAAAAATTAAGTGAAAAGAAGTGAATTTGCTTTCTCAAAATTCATTTAAATCTTGTTGTTTTAATTAAAAATAAGACACATTTATTCTAATTTTTACCGTTCAGAAATTTTTTTTAAAAGTTTAAAAATTTGATGAAAATAGGTGTATTTGCTTTCTCAAAAATCATTTTAGCTTTGTATTTTTAATTAAAATAATATGAATTTAATCAAAAATTTTTCTTTCTGAAATTTTTAAAAGCAGAAAAATTTTATGAAAATTTATGAAAATTTTTATGAAATTTATATGAATTTTTTACAAATTGTTTTATAAATTTTTTTTTAAATAAATTTTTAAGAAAATTAAAAGCAAATTTATCTTATTTCCCTTAGTTTTTAACGTTTAAAAAAAGTTTAGTAATAGGAAAAATGAAAAACATTTTTATTATTTTAAGTAAAAATACGAGAAAGGAAATTTACATTTATTCTGTTAAAGGAAATTTAACTATTTTATTTTAATTTTAGTCATTTAAAGAAATTATTGAAGAAAAATTTTAATAAATTTATATATATTATTATACTAAAAATTCTGAAGATATAAATGAATTTTAAGAAAAAAATTCTCCTATTTTCATATAATTTTTAGGCTTTTAAAAACTTTAAAAAGAAAAATTTTGATTAAATTCATTTTATTTTAATTAAAAATACAAAGCTAAGATGATTTTTTGTGAAACCAAATTATATAAATGTATTTTTATATAATTTTCAAAATTTTGAAAACAAATTTAAGAACGATAAAAATTATAATAAATGTGGATTATTTTTAATTAAAAGAACTAAGATTTAAATGAATTTTGAGAAAGCAAATTCACCTCTTTTCACTTAATTTTTAAGCTTTTAAAATTTAATAGGAGAAAAAATTGAAAATTTCCTTATTATTTTTATTACAAATACGAGCACTAAAATGATTCTGATATAGGAAATTTACCTATTTTCTTTTATTTTTTTTTTGCTTTTAAAACTATTTCATAAATAAAAAATTATTTTATTATGCTAAAAATTACGAAGGTTTAAATGAATTTTGGGAATGGAAATTTTCCTATTTTCATATAATTTTAATGCTTTTAATATTTTAAGAATGAAAAAAAATAATTTTAATTAAAAATACAAAGATAACATGATTTTTGAGAGAGTAAATATTCCTATTTTAATCTAATTTTAAAGCTTTAAAAAATTCACGAACAACAAAAAATTAGAAAAAATTTATTATTTTCATTAAAAAACAATGATTGAATTGAATTATGAGAAAGCATATTTACTTCTTTTCATTTAATTTTTAAGCTTTTAAAAAGTTAAGTATTTGGAAAAATAAAAATAAATCCTTTTTATTTTAACTAAAAATAAAGGAAAAAAATTCGGGAAAGGAAATTTACTTTGTCCTGATAAAGGAAATTTATCTATTTTGTTTTAATTTATTGTAATTTAAAACAATCATTAAAGAAAGAAATAATAAATATATATTATTATTCTAAAATTATGAAGATTTAAATGAATTTTGAGAAGCATATTTTGCCATTTTCATGTAAATTTGAGGATTTTAAAAACTTTAGAAAGCCAAAATTTTGATTAAATTCATATTATTTTAAAAATACATTGCTAAAATGATTGAGAAAACAAATATAACTCTTTCATCTAATTTTAAACTTTAAAAAAATTTTCAGAACAACAAAATTAGAATAAATCTGAATTATTCTAGTTAATAAGCAGATGGGAAGAAGAAAAGTTAGGAACATCAACGGGAAGTCAGAAGTGAAGAGAAGAGAAGAGAAGAGAAGAGAAGAGAAGGCTATTGGATATGAAGCTTTAAGATCTTCTCCCTGAAGTTGCAGAGTTTGTTGTGAAATTATGCTTGTAGAATGATATTGACCAAAGTTAAAATAAAAAATTTAATTTTTTTTTTATTTTTTTTTTTTTTTATTTTTATTTTTTTAGTAAATTAAAAAAATTAATAAATTTATTTTTCGTGAAGCAACACATCTTTCGATGCAAAGACGTTTCGGCAATTAATGGAAAATTAATATTAAAAAGAAAAAAAGAATAAATTTAGAAGTAGCTTCTGGTCCATAACACTGGTCTGCGACTTTTTTCGGTTAAGGTTTTTTCAGCTGAATATATATATTTTCGACAAGCTGAATTCAAAAATGTTATTCAGTTTAATCCAATCAGGTTAGGTTATTGATCTAGAGCCGCTCCTAAATATTTTCAAAATTTAGCTTTCGAAATTGGATTAAAAGCAGGGAATATATATATATATATATATATATATATATATATATATATATATATATATATATATATATATATATATATATATATATATATATATATATATATATATGGGGTGGGTACAACTCCTTTCCCCCTCCCCATTTGCCCAATACAACATCTGTAATGGCTTCAGCATTCTCTCCTTTTTGCTTTTATAATAATGGCTCATTGTAGAAACCTTTTTTGTTATAACCCTTAATGTTGCTATTCACTACTTAATTTAATAAGGTTCTTGAAATAAGATAGCAATTATGATAGTTGAAGTAATGATGCCATTTGAATAAGCCAATGAGAAACGGGCTCCTTCCTAAAGTGGAATTTTGCCGCTCTAGGAGGGTTTTGAGGGAGAGAAGGCTTTCACGAGGCAGTTCGGAGTGAGAGACAGCACCTACAGGACCTTTCCTGTAGGTTGCGAGTCGAACGTTAAACTTATCAAATTAATTACCATATAATTATTAATAGTGCATAAAAGAAACCATAGATCTAACAAAGGAATTGAAAAGGGAAACGGAGGGTTACTGGTGCTTTGTATTACTTAAGATATACAAAAGATCATTCCATTTTTGTTGTTTTGTAGCTAGACTTAAGGAAATAAAGAATATAGAAGAACAAAGCTTTTAGTAAAAATCCTCCTTGATAAACCATGCAATTTGCATTGCAGTTGCAAGTTTGGTTCCCCCTATAGTGACTCCAACCCAAATTCTGCTGATTTGAAATTGAAAAAAAATATTAAAACTTATTGAAAAAAAGAAAAAACTGAATAAACAAGAAGGCAATAAAAGCGAATTTTCCTCGAGAGGCATACTTCATTCCCCCAAATCGGCTACAATTTACATTTCTTTCCCCCCAGCTGAAGGAACAAGAAGAGGGGGTATAGGAGTCGACTTCAAGAAACAAGAATAACGACAGCTGAGGATTACGAAAAAAAGGGAAAAAAAGGGAATTTTGCGACGCAAGGAACCCACTCCATTCCCCCGTTAATGGTTGAAGGGGACAGAAGAGACTCAAATTACACTTTCGAAGAACAAGAAACAAACTATTTACACCAAGAACACACCTGCAAGTCTGAATTCTCCAAGACAAGGAGGGAATAGGGAGGAAGAAGAAATACCCAAGATTAAAATCCCCCACTTGAAGTTTCAGAAAGTAGGGGGCATATTTGAGGAATGCCCGAAGAAAAAGTATACACGGACGCACACTTTAACATGCGTACACCTCTTCACCGAAGGAACCAATAGATAAAGGAATAAATAGATGAAACAGTAATAATAAGAGAACATTGTGTGCCTTTTTTTAGTATATAATGATAATTAATAATAATAAAATTAATGATGATAATAATAATAGTGAAAAGGAAAATAGAAATAAAATGGAAGTGAAAATATTAATAATAATAAGAATAAATAGTAATGATAATATTAATAATAGTAATAATGATAATAATGATAATAGTGATGATGGTAACAATAATGATGATAACAATAATAATAATAATAATAATAATAATAATAATAATAATAATAATAATAATAATAATAATAATAATAATAATGATAATGATGATAATGATAATAATAATGATGGTAATAATAATACAACCGGAAGGTTGCACAGAAATTTACACCGTTATCTGTTGTAATGCAGATAACCTGAAGATAAAATTTTATAATTTAGTAAGTAGTATATATGGTAAGATTAACCGCAATTAGGCTTAACGAAATCTAAACCGGAAGCCGATCTCAGCTTCTTTCCTGAGGCTTTTTGACCGGAATTAGACCGGAAGTTGATCTCAGGTACCTTCCTGGGGCTTTTTGACAGGAATTAGAAAGGAATTTGTCACTCAAGCTCTTTTCTGGCACCTTTTTGAACGGAATTAGACCGGAAGTTGATCTCAGTCACCTTCCTGATGCCTTTTTGATAGGAATTATACAGGAATTCAATTCATACACCTTTCTGAGACCATTTGTGACAGGTATTAGAAAGGAATTCACCCTCAATCTCTTTCCTGAACGCTTTTAGAATGGAATTCCACAGAAACGGTTCACCTGGAAATCGAACCAGAGTAGTTGTAACATCCTACAAGGTTTTCGGAACACGGAAGTTCCTGAAGAAGGGAGGGACGGAGTCCCAGCTCCTCATAGAATGGTTTCGGATCTCTGAATTCCTGAAAGTGTGGGACTGAGTCCCAGCTTCTCATAGAAAGGTTTCGGGACGCAGAGGTTCCTCACGAGAGGGGGAGAACGGAGTCTCCCATTGCATAAAGATTCAGGAACGCGGAGGTTCCTGAAGAAGGGGAAAAGGGTCTCCTTCATAGATTGTTTTCAGATTTGGAGATTCCACAACGATTTGCAAGAAATTAAAATCAACAACTCAGCCACTCGAAAGTAAATGTTGTTTTTTAAATAAATATGTTTCAAGTCACTTTTCTTTGTTATACCGGAAGCATGGGAGAACTTTGGACTCATAGAAAGATACATGAGCATAAATAGTTTTTCCACAAGCATTATTTTCTTAAAGTATTTTAAATTCGAATAAATATTACATTGCATTATGTATTCACAAAAATAATAATTAGAACAATGAAAAGGAATGTTTATTTATATTATTTATTTAAAACAACATACACATTTGTTACATATATATATATATATATATATATATATATATATATATATATATATATATATATATTATATATATATATATATATATATATAATATATATATATATATATATATATATATATATATATATATATATATATATATATATATATATATCAGACGTGAAACAGGGGCATGGAGAAGACATGTTTTAGACCCATCTTCAGTGTTGGTAAATTATATTTCCGTAGCGGCCTCGGTCTACTTTGGAAACCTAAATACATCAGTTACTTGCTTGGTATACACCAGCTTTCGCTGCTGAGGCCTGTCGATTATCTAGCACTACAATCTAGGTTGAAAAAATTCAGGCTCACGGCTCTAAAGACAAGTCAAAGAGAAATTCCATTTGACTTTAAAGGAATTGTTATTTCACAATTTCTGCGAGGCTAACATATACCCAAGTCTCGTTGTAATTCATATCTATTAAGCCTTACATCTTTAAACTAAATTAAAATATACAAATAATGTTGATATTATAAGAAAACATTGTGGAGTATGTATTTGAAATGTAAGTTAAATATATATATATATATATATATATATATATATATATATATATATATATATATATATATATATATATATATATATATATATATATATATATATATATATATATATATATATATATATATATATATATATATATATATATATATATATATATATATATATATATATATATATATATATATATATATATATATATATATATATATATATATATATATATATATATATATATATATATATATATATATATATATATTATATATATATATTATATATATATATATATATATATATATATATATATATATATATATATATATATATATATATATATATAATGCCCTTCATTTAGATTCTGATTTTAAAAAACTTATTTCAGGTTATTATTGCAGAGTTTCAGAAACTTTAACGCAGGTATTGACGCTTTCGAGCCATAGTTGGTGAAGGGGAACTTTTTAGAAAAGGTAAATATTCTTTTTAATTTATTTTTTATATACTGTATGAAAAATCAAGAAGAGGTAAAATATTAAAAAAAAAAAAAAATTGACGGAAACATTTATTTTTCCAGTGCGCGAGCCAGTGTTTCCAGACATTCCTGCATTACATCTTCAGCCTCCTCTCATTTTGAGAATAAAAAAGGTAAGAAAACGAATATATTTTTATTAATTTTTAAAAAATCATATTGTCTATATTTTCCAGTTGAGAAAAATACCTTTTTTTTCTATTTTTCTTTTCCATTTTTCTTTTTATTTCTTTTTTTTTATTTTAATTTTTATTCTTTTTCTTTTTCTTTTATTTATTTATTTATTTATTTTTTATTTTATTAATAAGAAATTTTTGATTAATAAAATAAAAAAAAAAAAAATATATATATATATATATATATATATATATATATATATATATATATAATATATATATATATATATATATATATATATATATATATTTTCTAAACTACCTACTTCGGTATCTATCCTTCTCTCTGTGACCTTTTCTCTAATTTCCTTTCATCATCGGCTGTAGACAGACACAGTTCTTCCTTTAAGACTATTAGCAGTAGTGCTCCTCAAGGTTCTGACTTATCTCCAGCAGATTTCTGAGATTCATTAATTCCCTTCTTTCTATTACCTCGTCTTTTATTCACTCTTATGTTGATGTCTCCACCACTTCATCGTTTTTTTCAATTTGAAGCGTGCTCCTCCAAAAACAGTTCATAGAAGCAAGGAAGACATTCAGGGGCAGATAACATCTGATCTAACTTACATTTCAAATTGAGTCAGAGAGAACATGGTTGTGTCCAATGTCGCCAATGTCTCTATACGACAAAATCTTCCATGCATCTATAATGCCTTCTTTGAAAATACATAACTAAAACCTTCATCTCTCCTTAGCATTCTTAGTTTTTCTAGTGATCTTTCTTAGAAAGGCCACATTGCCTCTCTTTCTAAACAAGCTTCTAAGAGGTAAGGTTTTCTGTGTAGCCTTCAGAATTACCTCAAGATACCACAGTTACTTGCTTTCTATAGGAGTCTTCTTAGCTCCTGTAAGCCTCGCACATTTGAGCTGATTCCACTCATACAACTCCCTTTGATAAGGAGTGAGCCTAAACCTTAAAGTATCATCAACTCTTCCGCTCTTGCTAGCTCTCTCCAGTCTCTTTCCACCCCGTGAATTACTGAGGCTATATCACTTTAAAACCGCTTTACAAAGGTCAGTGCTCTTCTCACGTCTCATGCCTACTCCATTGAGAAGCACCTCTCAACACAATCTTATCCTTTTTCTGTCCCATCTCTCCGTTCAACGACTTATCGTTATGTGTAATCTTCATGTTTTCTACTGTTAAAGTCTGTGTACACTCCCTTTAACTGTTTTCCCAAAACCTTTGACTTGCAGTACTTTCAAGCATCGTGTATCTGAGGCATATCGGTTGCCGTTGAACTGTTTAGATTTTCCAGTTCAACTGACATCCGGTTTGCCTCTGTCCTTTACCAATCAGAGGTATATATATATATATATATATATATATATATATATATATATATATATATATATATATATATATATATATATATATATATATATATATATATTGGTAACTCTGACCATAATCTTATAGCTCTTAGTTATAATGCTTTCTCTCCAACAGCTCCACCATGCCCTAAACGTACTTTCTGGCACTTTAATCGGGCTAATTGGGGGGCAATGCGCCGCTTTCTTTGCTAACTATCATTGGAGTGAATCTTGCTTTGTCTCGGGGGACGCTTCTGTCTCTGCTGAAAAGGTAGGGGCAGTAATCCTTGAAGGGATGGGCAGATTCATTCCATCTTCAACTAAATCTTTTTCTCCTCAAAATCCATGGTTCGATGGCAATTGTTCTCTTGCCCTTCGGGAGAGAGACAATGCTTATCGTGAATGGAAAAACTCTCCTTCCCTATCACTCTTTACTAATTTTCATTCAGCCCGGAATCGATGCAGGGATGTTCTTCGACGGACTAAGCGTACTTTCATTAAAAGGAAGTGCGCTGACCTCCATGGCTCTTCCTACTGATAAAAATTTCTGGCCTCTTGTCAAAAATATCTCTAACAACTTCTGTAAATCTGCCTTTCCTCCTCTTATTCGCTCTGATGGTTCTGTAGCTAATACTGCCTTC
>SEYY01010724.1:0-2500 GCA_009176605.1 Armadillidium nasatum
GAGTTTCGATATTTTTTATATCGATATTTTTTTATGTCGATATTTTATTTTATCGATACTTTTTACCTATAATTAGCCCTAGGCTACTATGTTGTGCAAACGTTCTTGTGTACGTTAGGTCTCTTTTACGGCAAATTCTTGTGTAGGTTAGGCCTCTTTTTACGGCAATTTCGGTAGTTCAGGTTATGATAAGTCGAATTAGGTTCTGCTAGAAAAGTAAGTAATAATAATTGTGTGTATGTCTAGTAATAGTACCTCTGGCAACTCTCTTGTTTACGATAGGCTTCTCCGATATTTTCGATTTTCGATATTTTTTAACAATCGAAACTCAGAAACAATCTCCACCTTTACCATATATATATATATATATATATATATATATATATATATATATATATATATATATATATATATATATATATATATATATATATATATATATATATATATATATATATATATATATATATATATATTTTTTTTTTTTTTTTTTTTTTTTTTTTTTTAGGACTGAAATTTATAGAAAAATTTAAAGACGAAAAATGAACATACCTGTTACTTTTGTTTATAATAGAAGAAATGTTCTTTGTAAAATACAGAGAAAGTTTGTAGTCAATTTATTTAAATAGGCCTATATTGCTTTGAAAGTCTATCCATATCTAAGTTCTTTTTTTTCAAAAATATATTCACAATAATTTTGAAATTTTCACTTTTCTTTTAATTCACAAAGTAAATGAGAACACAAATTTAAAAGTCCTTTACAACACATTATTTTTGAGTATTTAATAGTAAAGAGTATCGATTCTGATTTTAGTTAAACGACTGTCGATATAATTTGACATAAACTAGTTTCAATTCTAACAAAATCAAAAACGTGCGGTCCACGGAAGCAACGCTTCCACAGTAAATAAAAGATAATTTCAAAAAGTGAAATAATTCAATTCTTAAACAATTAAATAAAATATTATAATTACTCATTCTATTTTAACAATTTTTGATTTAACTGTTAATCACTTAGTACTGAATACAAGTATTATTTACCATTCGTTGGTCAGCTGCGATCTTGGCCAGGGAGAGAGAGAGAGAGAGAGAGAGAGAGAGAGAGCGATGTAATCTCAGACATTATAAGTAAATGACAAAATTCTTAATTAAAAGCATCCTTTTCTCGCTGAATTATTTTTTTAAATAGTAAATCATTAAAAATTAGATTCTTCTTATTCAAAAAGCAGATTTGCAAATTGTGTAGTTTACAGAATCGTTCTTATTTTGTTTTTCGTTGCATGAGGAAATAAGTTGGTATGCATGATAGTAATAAATAGTTGCAAACGTTCTCTAAATTTTCTTTTATAAAATTAGATATATATATATATATATATATATATATATATATATATATATATATATATATATATATATATATATATATATATATATATATATATATATATATATATATATATATATATATATATATATATATATATATATATATATATATATATATATATATATATAAAATATATATATATAAATATATTTTAAGAAATATAATTATTAATATATATATATATTATATAACTACTATTAAATATTTCTAAATATATATATATAATATATGATTATATTATATATATATATTATATATAAAATATTTATTAAAAAAATATAAAATAAATTTAAATTAAAATTTTATTGAAAATATTCCGGATGTAATAATTCAATAATATTTCAAAATATAATATTTTTAATTGTAATTTTTTGAGTTATGCATGGCCGCTAATGTATAAGTCTATATCATATATATATATTATATATAATATATATATATAATATATATATATATATATATATATATATATATATATATAATATTATATATATATATATATATATATAATATATATATATATATATATATATATATATATATATATATATATATATATATATATATATTATATATATATATAACACCAGTGCTCACGGGCAGAACCCTTTTCAAGGAAGGGGTGTTAGATCAATAAAAGAATAAGAAAACCCCTACAAGCACCACAAAACGCAAATTTCCTAGGTGAGCACAGACGCGGGCTTTAAAGTAATTGAGATTAAATTTGGCAGGAATCATAGAAGATGGGAGAGAATTCCCAAAAAAAAGAAGTGGCTGAGAAGGAGGCATCACAGCGGACAAGCCTAGAGTTGCCTATGTCCACACAATTTATGTGCAGACAATGCATCCCTTGTGCTTCGAGGCCATCGTAAATGCAGAGGTATACGGGTAGACATTCCCTCGAGCATTTGCCGCTGTAGTACCTATAGAAAAAAGACAAGGAACCAACGTCACGTCGCGATGATAAAGTGTAAAGTGAATTAGAAAGGGCGAAAAAATTTGTTTTTTAGCCTTTGACTCAACCCTATTCAAAAGACAGGTGAAACCTTTGGCATCCCAGATATGAGAGCAGTACTCCATACAAGGGCTCATAAAGGCCCTTGTATAATTTGA
>SEYY01010725.1:0-7500 GCA_009176605.1 Armadillidium nasatum
ACTTGATCTTTCCCTAACTTCTTATCCTTCTCCAAACACTGTTGAATTCTTCTGGGTTCATCTTTTTACCTTCTTATCTTTGCATCTTGTCCTGATTCTGCAAGTCTTCAACAAGAAAAGCCCCTCCATCGGGGAGGAGACGTTTCTGGTCTAACTAACTGGTCTGACTTGCGGTTGTACTTATCTGATTTCTCAGGGAACGATTACTGTTTCCGTGTGAGGGGTCTCTTGGAGTGTGCTGAGCGAATGACTGAAGTGATGCTCTTTGGCATGGATGCGTACATTCCATTTTCTTCTCTTCTGCTAAGCTAACAAACCTTGGTTTAACTCTGCTTGTTCTCGTTCTATCCGCGGTAGGAATTCGGCCTTCAGGGACTAATGTCGTCTTCAAACTCCAGAAACTCATGCAGCATATATTTCATTCCGAAATTATGCTAATTCTATTCTCCGTAACACCAAAAACTTATTTCTCCGTTTGAAATGCCATAATCTTTCTGGTTCTCCTTCCTTTCTCCCTTTCTGGTATTTTGAAAAAAATCTCAACTCTAACTATGCGACTTTCTCTTTCCCTCCTTTAGTATCTTCTGACGGTGCAACTGCCATTTTGCTTACTTTTAAAGCTGAACTAATGGCTCAAGCATTTGCTTATAATTGAACCTTAGACTATACCTGAGCTGTTCCTACTCTTTCAACCCCTCCAATTCATTTATGCCTAAAATTGTAATTTCTTCCAAAGACATCATTTCTGCTCTCTCTGGGCTTAACACTATAATGGTAATCCTTCTGTGGTTCCCAAAACTTGTGCTTCCAAGCTTTCACCCTGACTTGATAATCTATTCCGTCTATGTCTTTCTAATTCAACCTTCCCTTCTTGCTGGAAACGTGTAGTCATTCAGCCTGTACGGAAGAAAGGAGAACCCTCTCAGCCCTCCAACTACCATCACATTTCCTTTTTTACCTCCCTTACTTTTTAAAGTTTTCGAATCTATCCTTAACAGGAACATTTGGAAACATCTCAAACCTTCAAAACTTAACTCTGTTCGAAAAATATGGCTTTCGTAAAAACCGCTCTACTGTTGATCCTTACTTTCTCTCTGACTCTTGATCATCTGCTATTCGGCATTTCGGTGAATCTTTGGCTGTGGCGCTAGACATATTGAAAGCTTTCGTAGAGCCTAGCATGAAGCTTTGATTTCCAAACTTCCCTCTTTCGGAATCTATCCTTCTATCTGTGGTTTTCTCTCTGATATCCTTCAAAGTCGTTCTATATCAGCTGCTGTAGACGGGCACCGTTCATCTTTTAAATCTAATAATATTGGTGTTCTTCAAATATCTGTCCTATCTTCAGCACTTTTCTGCTTTTTATTAATGACCTTCTCTCTGTTACTTCATATCATATTCACTCCTATGCCAATGATTCCACCGTGCAATACTCTTTTTAATTTAAAAGGCGCCAACCCCAACAGACGTTAATAGACGCAAGGAAGGTAATCAAGGAGCAACTAACCTCCGACTTATCTCTTATTTTAAACTGGGGAAAAGAAAACATGGTGCTTTTCAATGCCCACAAAACTCAATACCTCCATTTCTCTACTCGACACAATCTTCCACACAACCACGATATCTTCTTCGAAAACATACAACTCAAACCTTCATCTCTCCTTAATATTATTGATGTTTCTTTTCCTCATAATCCTTCTTGGAAAGATCACATTACTTCTATTTTAAACAAGCTTCTAAGAAGTTAGGAATTCTGAGGCGCCTTCAAAATTTTTTCGTTCCACCCTAGCTGCTTTCTGTTTATAGGAGTGTTGTTCGCCCCTGGATATAGTACGCCTCATATATCTGGGGTGGTCCCACTCATACAGCTTTCCTTGAAGATGTGGAATCTTGGGTTTTTTCATCATATCAACTTTTTCACACTCCCTAATTCTCTCCAGACTATTTCTGCCCGTTGAATTGTTGCGTCACTCTCGATATGCTACCGCTATTACAACGGACACTGCTATTCTGAATTCTAACGTCCCATATCTTCTCTATTGAGAATGGCTCGTGTGATTCGTCTTTCTACACGGTCTCATCTTTTCTCTGTCAGACTCTCTGACCCCTGGCTTAACAGATTTGCTTAATCTTACATGTACTCTATTGGAAAATTGTGCATCACACTTTCTTCATCTGTTTTTCCAACTTCCAATAACTTACACCCCTTCAAATGCCGTTTATAGAGACATGTCGGCCTTTAATTTAATCATTTCCGATTTTCTACCTGACTCTGGTGGTCTGGTGAAAATTTTCGTAGGCCTCTGGCCTTGCCCATCATTGGTTATAAAATATATATATATATATATATATATATATATATATATATATATATATATATATATATATATATATATATATATATATATATATATATATATATATATATATATATATATATATATATATATATATATATATATATATATATATATATATATATATATATATATATATATATATATATATATATATATATATAATATATATATATATATATATATATATATATATATATATATATATATATATATATATATATATATATATATATATATATATATATATATATATTATATATATATATATATATATATTATATATTATATATATATATATATATATATATATATATATATATATAATATATATATATAATATATATATATATTATATATATATATATATATATATATATATATATATATATATATATATATATATATATATATATATATATATATATATATATATATATATATATATATATATATATATATATATATATATATATATACTATATATATATATATATATTACAAAACCAGGAGGTAGGTGACACGTTTTACATATTTTCTCGTGAAACCAAAAGGCGTATTTTCCTTCTAATCATCGAAAGAAGTTCATTTTTCTTTCAGGATCTTTTTGATCTTTTTTCACTTCGAAAATTGGTAAAACGAAGACACGCTTGTTTAGAGAGTCTGTGTAATCACTTTTCTCAATCATTTTAAGAAACTCTGTGAAAAGGAAGGTTGATGTAGTGTTAAATTAGTAATTCAAATATTTTGAAAAGAAATCATTTAACAGACGTAATTTTTATAAAAGATTATGCTACTGTGAAAGATTTTACCTGGAATAACATTAATAGAGGGATAGAGTTCAATATCTGAAGCGAATACAAAGTATGTCGGTGCATTCGTTCTGGCAATATTTCTGCCAACATTGATAGGATATAAAAGACCTTTTCTTTTCCTGTATGATGTTTTGAATTCATTAAAGTTGTAACTTTCACTGCAGTTGATGAGAAAGTCACTGGGATCACGAACCTGAAACGGTTAGTTATATATATATATATATATATATATATATATATATATATATATATATATATATATATATATATATATATATATATATATATATAGTAAGGCACCGAAAGTGAATGGTGCCAGTGCCAGTGCCATCTGAGGGGAGTGCATATGCCAAAGTGAGGGGGAAACCACGTACGTTCATGAGGCGTCTTTTGAGAGTGAGGGAAAGTGAGGGAAATTGAGTGAGTGAAGGGAAATCATGGTCTTTCGTGAGCTTTTTTAATAAGATAATCCGATTAGCTAATTGGATAATCTGCTTATCTTTGATTTAATCTTGGTAATCCGATAATCCCTTACCTTTTTTGCCTTTTTAACCTTCTGATCTTTCCGCCAGGAACGGGGCTGGGATTATTTTCCTTTGATCTTGCCGCCTAGGCACGTGCCTCACGTTCTAGCCTGAGGGTATTTTCTAGTTTTTTCTAGCTTGTTTCTAGCACTTGTCCCTCTTGCTAGAGAGCTTTCTAGCAAGTGGCATCCTTCCTATACCCGTGGACCAATCAGAAAGCAGGGCCGCTTGGCACCCTTCTTACATCTTGGCAGCCTTCCTATATCTTGGCACCCTTCCTTATACCGAGAGGAGTGCCATTTTGCAGGGAGGGTAAGCCATCTCCAGCCAATCACAGGGAACCTTCTTGATGACGTCATAGTTCTAGCACTTCTCCCTGATGATAGAGAGCTTTTCTAGCACATGTCCCTCATGCTAATTCCTGAGAGGAGGATCAGCCAATCACAGACAACCTTCCTATTGACGTCATCTTCTTTCCCTTTGACGATATGTCACATGGTATCTACGTCACTCGTAGAGATTTTTTCTTCTATCAGCCATTTTTGATCACGTGTATGTTGACGCCATCTTGATTTTGAATTTTCCCACCAATTCTTCAACGCCATCTATTGTGTGAAAATCAAACTTCTTCTGCCTCGTCCGATATTTACAGTAAAACTTTTTCAGCTCCAAGGACGAAGATTCGAAACCTCAACCTTCGATTTGAATTCCGTAACCTTAACCACCTGATCAACTCGTCCGTTCCTTAGAAAAATATAATTGTTGTATTTACCTGTCACATTTTCATTTTTGAATGATGACGTCATGACATGTGACAATCTTTGATGTTGCTGACATTTTCCCTCTTTTGTAGGCGTGGGCGCGGGCGCGGGTGGCACGGTGGAATACTCGTGGAGGGGCTGTCGCCCTAGTCGCTGGCAGTATTCGGTGCAAGCGCATACACAAACATCTCAAATGTTGTTGTTGTTGCTATGGTAGCCGCTATATATATATATATATATATATATATATATATATATATATATATATATATATATATATATATATATATATATATATATATATATATATATATATATATATATATATATATATATATATATATATATATAAATATATATATATATATATATATATATATATATATATATATATATATATATATATATATATATATATATATATATATATATATATATATTATGGGAACGCCAAGACTTTATGCGCGAGTTTGTACACAAACATCTCGTTACCATGGTAATCGATATATATATGCGAGCTTCGTGGATCTTCTGAAAACATGACTTTCATCTCCGTAGATTTTTGCAAAAAAAATAAACCTTCAAAATTTTGAATATATATTATATATTATATATATATATATATATATATATATATATATATATATATATATATATATATATATATATATATATATATATATATATATATATATATATATATATATATATATAACCTTAAACTCTATATCCTTTAGATACTCCTTAAAAATCTTAAAAGTTTCATTTTCTATAAAGCATTTGTTTAAACAGAGACAATTATTTTATTTATATATTCGCCAGAGTGTGTACACAAACATCTCGTTGTTGCTGTTGTTATCATGGGAACCTAAAACTTTACGCGTGCACAATCATCTCGTTGTTGCTATGGTAACCGCAATATATACGAGTGTAGTATTATTTTTCTGAAAACATGACTTTCAACTTTGTAGATTTTTGTCAAAAACAAACTTCAAAATTTGAATTATATATAATAGCTTTAATTACTTAAGATACCCTTAAACAATGTTAAAAAGTTTCATTTTCTAAAAGCACTTTTTATCAGAGACTATTATTTTCATATATCTTGTATTTTTCTGAAAAAAACTTGGTCACCGTAGATTTTTTCAAAATTTTGGGACGAAAATGAACACCGGGCTTTATGAATACAGAGTGCGAACGCGTGCACAAACATCCACCCTGTTGCCATGGAAACCTAAAACTTTTTCTATATATATATATATATATATATATATATATATATATATATATATATATATATATATATATATATATATATATATATATATATATATATATATATATATATATATATATATATATATATATATCAGCAAAATCTTGAGCCGGAACTCAAGCGCCAGAGGGGAGACTCATGGACCAATGTGACGGGATCAGGTGGGGATCAGCGCTCTCGGTGGGTGGGGTAGGGGTGAGGAGGTGCCGAGAGCGTGATCCCCTCGACCTAATCCCGTCACATAGGTCCATGAGCCTCCCTCTGGCGTTTGCGTTCCGGATCAAGGTTTTGCATGCACGTACACTTTACACCTTGGACTCGTTGTTTCTCTACTGCTTCCCCACTGTGAAACCCACCTGTTCTTTCCTAGATACAACTATGATGATTTGGTGGTTGAATAATTAATTGATAATGGTGCTTTAAGATGGAATCTTCGTACTATATTCCTCGGAAACGTGTCTAAAATCTCTGTATGATGGTCCAAAGATGTTATCTACTTACGTTCCTGAGACCATCGAGTGAGAAATATTCAAAAATGTGCTACCTTCTTTTGAAATAAGCCTGAAACCTAATGATGCAGATGACGGAAACCATGTGATCGGAATATTAAGATGGAAGACGGAAGAGATTGTATTGTTTTGATATACGTGTGTATGTGTGTGTATGTGCGTGTGCACGCGTGTGTATGAGGAGTAGAAGAGCTTTTTATACGCTTTTACAAGAATCAGTGTGTTTACCGAAAAAATAACTAAATTTTATAATAAATAAATTTGTTTTGTAAAAGATTTTAAATTTTTAAGAGATATAATAATTTATTATTGAAAAGAATGAAAATAAATTTGTAAAGTTATACCTTAAAACAAATATAAAGATTGAAAATAGGTATAAAAGCTGTAGGTTGAAAGAAGTATTAAAATTGTTTTGTGTGCTGTTTAAAAAAGTCATCTCTTGAAAAGAAATATAGAAAAAAAATGTAATATGGAAAAGGTTAAAATAATAGTTTGAAGAAATACGGTATAAATATCCAAGAACATGGGTATTTCATTAAAGAAATAGAGTCATGAAATGAAAGTTTTATGAAGTTAAATTAAGTAAATGTTGTTTTCACTCGTATAAAATCTCAAATTATGGTATTGAGTTATTATGTAGTAAGAATTTTTATTATAAATACATTAAGTATTGTTATAGAATGACGTTGTAGATATTTAACAATGGAACACATGGTTATACGGAGAATTTAAATGAGGCTGACCAAAGACTTGAAATATGAGGAATTGTAGGGTTACGCCGTGATCAATCATTTGGTTACGACTTCATGACTTCATGGGCCAATGGTTTCCTTTTAGAACTTTGGTTATAGTAAGTTAAAGTATGTAAATGTAGTGAGTTGAATGAAAAATACAACCAACCATGTGGCTATGACGTCATAGACACGTGAATATTTTATGTTAAGTTTCAGTAAATATAAAAAACATGATAAATATCTGTGAAAAATAGATCCAATGACGTCATTTAGTTAAGAAAAATACTTCCACGGCTTATAATTAGCTTAGGACTTGAAAAGCAATACGTTCAAAGATATGACGTCCCAAGAATTTATGGTGGTGATGATACAAGCATAAATTCATATGAATATAATAAAGATGTATGACGTCACAATATTTACATTCGTATTGGAAAATAAGATGATGATGATAGGCATAATGACAAAAAGTTTAGTGAGCTATGGTGAATTAAGATATATTTTGAAAGAATTAGTTAAGAAAA
>SEYY01010725.1:17500-20000 GCA_009176605.1 Armadillidium nasatum
ATAATAATAATTTTTTTTATATTATTTTTATTATTATATTATTATTATTATTATTATTATTATTATTATTATTATTATTATTATCATCATTATTTTTATTATTATTACTTTGAATTTATATGTAAATATATTTGCAAATTAATTACTTTTAAAAATTCCCTATCTCTCGAAATATGTTTGCAAGTTTGTGTGAGTCTTTTTCAATTTTACAATATTTTTACTTTCGATATTTACTTAAAAGTTAAAAGATTTCTTCAATCATTGTTAGAAATTAATGTTATTAAATGAAATAAATGAAAAATAGTCGTGAGAATTCCTGTATCTATTCGTGAGTTGCACGAATAAACAACTATTATTATTATTATTACTACTACTAATACTACTACTACTAATAATAGTGTTAATAATAATAATAATAATAATAATAATAATAATAATAATAATAATAATAATAATAATAATAATAATAATAATAATAATAATAATAATAATAATAATAATAATAATAATAATAAAATGATTGGTTTTTTTTTTTTTTTTTTTTTTTTTTTTTTTTTTTTTTTTTTTAGATTGCTTCTGAAAAGTGCATTAAATAGACCGCATCAGTTAAGTTTCTTAAATATGGTTGAATATATAAAATTCGAGTTTGCCCTTCGATTTCTACTGCAGATTTGTGATGTAACAATTATTCATATATGAGTGGGATATATTTAATTTATTTAAATAATAACCTTTCATTCACAAATTAATGTACGTTCATATTAGTTTTAGGTTTCCAAACAATTAATCTTTGATAACAAGTTTCCCAAATTATTCTTCTGTTACTTGGCTTTTGCCATTCTGTTGTGCCGTTGTAAATAGAGCAAATACAATGAGAGTGCTTACATATATCCAATTGTAGTTTTATTTCCAAAAGGGGAAATGTAAGCAACGTAACTATATAATATTTATGGCTGCATAGGATGTATGTGCATATCCTTTCCATATAATTTCATTTTTAAGATCATTATGGCTACTTCAAGAAGAAGCTGCTTGAATTATCCATATGCTTTTTGCTATAAATGTGGGGAGTACATGATGAAAGGATGTGGGAAACCTATTTCTGAGTTTGTAAGAAGAACAAATGAAGGTTATTTTGGTGTCAAGCTTGATGATCAAAATAAGGCATTGTCTCCTCATACTGTATGCAAAAACATGTACGGAACATTTACGCCAGTGGACAAACGGAAAGAGAAGATTCCTGTAATTTGGTGTACCAGTGGTTTGGAGAGAACCAAAACACTATTTCGATGACTGTTACTTTGTACTGTTAATACCATAGCATTAATCGAAATAATTGGGATAAGTGAGCTTACCCTGACCAACCTCAACTAGGAAATCTTTTCCATACTCGGGTCTTGTACTCTTCCCAACTTTCTGTGAACTACCACAACTCTCTAAGAATGAGTCTTGCATGTCTAATATCACACAATGTCAAGAAAGTGTGAACAGTGATATTGATTTCCAAACAACTTCACATAATAAAAGTTTTAACCAGAATGAATTGTGTGATCTGATCAGGGACTGAGTGGCGTCTTTTCATTGGCAGCTCAAAACTTAGTTTAAAATGTCTTCTTTTACAGAACGGTAACAAATATGGTTCTATTCCAATTGGTTACTCCATCAGGATGGAGAAAGAATACTAGACCATCTCTGTCACCTTGAAAAAGATGAATCACCAGCAACATCGACGGATAATTTGTGTAAATTTTAAGGTTTTTTTTTTCTTCTTGGTCAACAAAGCGGGTAGACAAAGTATCATTTCGTTTTATGACTTTGGGATAGTAAAGCAAAACATGATCATTGGACAAGAAAATATTGTTCCCCTAGAGAAAATATGGAGGTTGGAGGACACAATGCAATCAATGAACCTTTAGTACAATGATATATAATCATACTGCCACCACAATATATAGATAGGCCTGATGAAGCAATTTGTAAAGTCTTTGAAGGAAGACAGTTCGTTCTTAGAATGCACAGCTCGGAAATTACCTGGCCTTACCATGGATATACTGAAGGCAGAAATTTTCGATGATCCATAGATTCGACAGCTTACAATGTCCATATTTAATAGAGTCAATGAATTAAATTGAGTCTCCCGCCTGATCTTCAATTGTTCTTGTAGTGAAAAGCTTTCTTGGGAACAAGAATTAAGACAATTGCACTAATTTAGCAAATGAAATGCTTCTTAATTTGAACAGGTTAGTATGTAACATGAGGTTAAAGTTCACTATCTGCACAGCCAATTGCATCGCTTTCCAGAGAACCTTGGTGACCTAAGCTAAGAGAAAGGTGAAAGATTTCTCCTAGACAAAAGCAATGGAAGTTATATGTCAAGGAAGATGGGAGGCACACATAATGGCTGGCTATTGTTAGAATCTATTGCGGAATTCTCCTGGCAGAGCCCATTTTCGCAAGTCTTAAAAACGGAGTGGAGCTTTTTGTACTTGAATAGTGTTTC
>SEYY01010725.1:25000-27193 GCA_009176605.1 Armadillidium nasatum
GGCCCTTAATATATATATATATATATATATATATATATATATATATATATATATATATATATATATATATATATATATATATATATATATATATATATATATATATATATATATATATATATATATATATATTTTTATATGTTACTTATATGTATAAGTGTAAAGAAGTTTATGTTTAAATTTATAGTAATTCTCAATTTTATTTTCACTCTAAAATACTAATTAAATTTTTAAATTTAATAAATTTGTTTAAAAAACTATTAAAACAATGAATTTCTTTTCTCATTTTGTAAACAAAATCCTAATTCAAAATATCGTTAGGAGCCGTTAACTGAGTCAGAAATGTATTATTAAATCTTTTTGAAAGTACTTTTAGGTAGTGTCCATTTTAAATTCTGAGAATTCATACCTAAGAAATAAATATTTCTGGGACTCTTGATTTTTCATGAAACTTTAAAATTAGGAAATTTTGTATCCTGAATCAAAAGGGGTCTTGGCTAATATTAATTAAGGATGAGGAATAAGGGAATCAAATATAGCGATCAGTCCAGTAAAAATCGATTTCCTAAAAACTCAAGTGCTTGAAATATTTTGTTAAAACCTGCACATATTGATTGAAAAGTGCCAAATATTGTTTCTTTTATATGAACAGTGAATTTAATATTCGTATGCTTAAGTTGCAATATTGTAAGAAATTATGAAAATTACTTCAGCTTACAAAATATATACAAATATTTAAATAAAACACTTGAAATATTAATAGTAGTAAAACAAATGGAGCTCTAGTAGCTACACTACCAGTATGTTAGCAACTACTTCCATTAAAAAAGGGTATAATATATTTTGTTGATATTTACTTTTTCCCTAAAACTTTCTTATTCAGATCATGTATCTTAGTACCTTAGATGAATTTCAAAATAAAATATGCTATATAGCTGCCAATGGAAACAAACATTGAAATTCGAAGATTGTTCTATAATAACTATTGCTAATATTATTTCATTAAGGGAATCAATTGCAAATTTTCCTGAGAAATTGCTTGTTGTCATATTTTGAAAAACCAGAATAAGAGATTTAATAGTTTGAAGTAGTAGGACTATTATTAAAGACTTGAAACGAATTCCTTTTATTCTGCAGAGACTGGATGACTGTATGCTTCCAGTAGAGAGATGTTTCTAAGGGTTTCTAAAAATTAGGCACAAAATCGTAATTGCAGGTTTTAAGAACTTTAAAATTGTTATCATTAGCACTGTACGTCTTCTTAGTATTAAATTTAGACAAAGCTTAAATAAAACCTTCAGAAGAACTTACGATGAACAATAATTCAGTATATATATATATATATATATATATATATATATATATATATATATATATATATATATATATATATATATATATATATATATATATATATATATATATATATATATATATATATATATATATATATATATATATATATATATATATATATATATATATATATATATATATATATATATATATATATATATATATATGTATATATATATATATATATATATATATATATATATATATATATATATATATATATATATATTTCAGAGGTGGGCGCGCAAATTTTAAAATTTAGAGCGCAAACTCAAAAGCGCAAATTTGAAAAACTTTGTGCAAATTTTTTCAAAAATTTTGTCCGCAAATGCAAAAGCGCACATGTCGCAAATAAAAAAAAATTTTTTTGGATAAAAAAAAAAAAAGTGCGCTAAGATGTAAAGATGAAATTTTTAAATTTTATTTGATAAATGCAATATATAACAAAAAATGAGAAAGAATTTATTATTATTTATTCAGCCATCTATGATCTCTTCCTCCTCGTAGCTCTCCTCTTGCATTCTGAAAAGGGTTATATTACCTTTCATGAAAATAAATTTTACAAAATTGCTGGATGCAATGGCTGCCCTCTTTGGTCTTAGAATGTCAGAGCCTTGACTAAACAACCTCTCCACGGACGCTGAACTAGGTAATGGGGTATTATACTTCATAAACAAGTCCACCCAGAGCTCTTGGTATTCACATGGAAAAAGGTTCCTAATGAGAGGGGTATTGTGGTGAACATTTACCTCATCCCAGCTATCCAATGTTTGCCACAACTTCTCCTCCAAAGGTGTCATCTGATATATGGGGCCTTCAGTTCTGAAAAATTTAGAA
>SEYY01010726.1:0-2500 GCA_009176605.1 Armadillidium nasatum
TATTGAGAGTATTTTTATTCTATTTTAACTCTGTCAATTTTTTTGACTTTTTTTGGGGCGATTTTTTTTAATCTAAATTAAATAAGTTTAACTTGCGTTTATTATTTAATTATTTCACAAAATTAAAATGACACACACACACGCACACACACACACAACACACACACACACACACACACACATATTTTTATATATTATATATATATATATATATATATATATTATATATATATATATATATATATATATATATATATATATATATATATATATATGCGTGTGCGTGTGTTTACGTGCATGGGAAAGAAGTGTACGTATGTGCTTAAATATCACTGTTGTCAGATAATTTTAATACAGTTAATTTGTTATAATTACGGTGAAAAAAAATAATTATTTTTTTATACAGAAAATGAGATTTTTTTTTTTTAAGGTTAGGAATGTGTTATTCTTTTCATGCAGTTAAAATGAACTAAAACAGTTTAGGTCAAATTCGTTATTCTTCATAAAACTTTTTAAAAAAAAAACCAACAATCAACATTAAAAAAAATAAAAAATAAAAAAATAAAATAAACCTTGTCAACATTTTCTCGCTTCTGTGAGTGTGTCCACATTTATGAGTCTAAGCAATGAGTGTAAATTGATGCTTGGTCTCCGTTTATGTGTGTGTGTGTGTGTGTGTGTGTGTGTGTGTGTGTGTGTTTGCGCGGCGTCTTTCATATCATGTAATATTTCACAGAACAATTTGGAAGCTTAAAGGCCTCTGAGTTCTTTAAATGAGTTTTATATTAAGGTCGGCGAGTTTATTAGAGACCTTAATACTCTAGAGACAGAAAACTTACTTTAATGTTAATATGAACTCTAATTAGATGGAGAGAGAGTGAGAGACGAGGGAGAGTGGGGTATAGAAAGAGAAGAAGAGAGAAGGGAGCGAGGGAGGGAGAGAGTAACAAAGAAAGAAGTGAGAGGGAGAAAAGTTGTTTTTAACAAAGAAAGAGAAGAAAGAGAGGGTGAAGAGAGAGGTTGTTTTAAACAAAGAGAGAGAGAGAGGGAGAGAGAAACTCGAAAAGTTCAAATAACAAAAATAATAAAAACAATAATAATAAAAAAGTAAAAACATAAAAATATTAAAAATTTAAAAAAATATTGAAAAGAAAAATAAAAAAAAAAATTACTTCAGAAAGATAAAAATATATAAATAAGTAAATAAAAATAACGAAATTTTTAATAAATAAACAAAAAAATTATATAAATAAGATTATATAGATCATAATGAATTTGAATATGTGATATTTGAAAATAGTGAAATTATGCACGTACTCCATGCAGTCTCCCTCCACACCCTAGCTAACTCTCTCTTTGTGTTTGTCTATTTGTTTCTTTAAAGGTCTGTCTATCTCTCTGTCTTATTGTCTTTCTGCTTCTGTTTTTGTGTCTTTGTCTCCCTGTCCCAATCTCTGTCTCTCTGTCCCAGTATTTGTCTCCCAGTCGCGTTTTTCTCTGTCTCATACTCTGTCTCTCTGTCACTGTTTCTCTCTTATCTGTTCTAATCTCTTGTCTCTCTGTCTCTTTACGCCTTTCTGACAGTTTTTCTCTCTGCTTATCTTTCTGTGTTATCTTCTTTGGTATATACAGTATATATATATATATATATATATATATATATATATATATATATATATATATATATATATATATATATATATATATATATATATTATATATATTTATATTTTCACATTTTTTAAATAATTTTTATAATATATTAATAATAAATTTTATTATTTATATTTATTATATATATATATATATATATATTATTATATATTTATATATATATATATATATATATTATATTATATAATATATATATATATATATATATATATATATATATATATATATATATAATATATATATATATATATATATAATATATAATATATATAAAAATTTTAATTATTTTAATAAATTTAAATTTTTATAACATGGAAATATTAAATTGTGTCTTTTTTTTTATTCAAATGTGTAAATTTATGTAATTTTAATATATAGTTTAATATAGGAGGGTCCCACTCACCCTCAGGCACAGATATGCGCTCATAGATATCAAAGTACTGTTTATAAGTTAATAAAATTTACTAAGAAGAGAACTTGGTTTGTGAGAATCGTGGTGGAATCCTTTTCTGAAGGATGACGCCTCTTGCCACACGTCCTATCGTCATCATGCACGAAATTGAGTCCTTCTTTGAAGGTCAGGTCATTTCCAAGGGGTTTTGGAGATGGCCTTCCATAACATGGAAAAGCGCGGGCAGGAATCCTTTGATGCTAATTGTCATCAATTTCAACACTTGTTGTGATGTCAGCATGATTCTCACACACTAAGGTTGGTTCGTGGCAAATTTTATTAACTAATGACTAGTACTTTGATATCTGTAAGCGCATATCTGTGGCGCATATCTGTGGCCTAGGAAAAGTGGAACATTCTGTAATTTATTCAGAA
>SEYY01010726.1:10000-15000 GCA_009176605.1 Armadillidium nasatum
TTATACTAATTTGCTCCTCCCGCCACCATTGGTTTTATCGGGTTCCTCCAGTTCTACTATGGTGATAGGTAGAGGATTCCTAATTATTCTTCCCCTATTTTCTCTATGTTATAGGCCTTATTTTGTCAATCTCCTACTCTCCCTTGTTTTTAACTGAAATTGGCAACTAATAATTTACGTGGACTACCGCTGCCAAGATGAATCCCTATGCATTTCCTCCGCTTTTGAGACGCTCTTTGTTGCATCATACTTTCACTCTGCATATTATATATATATCTCTCTCCTTTATTACTAATACTACTTTATCCTATCTATTGTTATATATTGAGTTAATTCCTATCCCTGTCTTTCTCTACCCCTCAGTGCTCACTTCTCCTTCTTTCCCCTTCCTTCCTCTCTACCTCTATATACCAATATTATACCCCTTAATAATACCTCTTCACCTTTCTTTATTCTTCATTACACCCTTACTCTCTCCTGCTCATAATTCACGGCATCTCATCTCCTGTATCTTCTCTCTACTTAGCACCCTAAGTGATACTTTGAGAGACTCTCTAGTCGTATCTGCTCTACTATCTACTATGCTAAGAAAGGGTGATATTTCCACGACTCCTTTCGCATTTCGTATCCTACTACCTACGCCACTACCTTCTTATCGTCTCTCTGTCTTTACTTCTTCCTTCAGCTAGCGCTTTGGCCAGGACGACTCACCCATTTATTTAGACAATGCACCCATACTGTCAGCCCAGGCTTATGTTTGCACATTTTATACTTATATATATCTATATCACTAATATTCTATCTCATAGTATACACTATACTCTTACATACTCTATTATATTATTTATATTATAATTATTCTATTTTTATTATTATTATTTCTATTCTCGGTCTATCTTTTTATTGATTTATTCGTGTGTCACATTATTTTATTTATGATGTCATTCATTAATGTATATATATTCAGAAAATTCAACATACCCTCAAACTTCAGACAATAAGATATGTTGTCCAAGGAAGTCATATACACCGCATTGTTGTGGGACCACCCCTTCGTTTGGCTGCGAGTATGGCACACACACACAACGCATCGGTTCTTCGTAGCACTGCGTGCGGGAGGCCTTTTCGGTCATTGCCGACGTGGAGCACGCCGGTTCCGCTTTGCCCGTGTTGCCGTTGCCGAGAGCACTTGGGGGACCACCCTGGTCGTTTCTTTGTGTGTCCAGCTCCAGTCGCCTACCTGTCCCTTGCGCATCCCGTTCGTCTGGAGTCGGCGTTGGCCCCAGCAGGACTGCGCCCGTTGCGCACGTCTTATCGCACGCCCTTCTCGTGGCGCGGTTCTCAATCGACTGCGCGTTCCCACGCCCCATCTCGTTTTGTCCCGCGATCGTCTGCGCCCACGCCCCATTCGCCGGGCCAGCCCGACTTGGCGCGCGGTTAGTCACACGCCTATCATCGACGTTTCGCCCCCCGCCCTACGCCTCCCTTTGACGCCTGCCTGTGGTCACCCACAATCCGACTGTGTGTCGACGTCCCGCCTACCAGGGGCGACCCTTGTCCCTCATTCCACGTTAGCCCCGGGTGGCGTCACGCCTCGGGAGCTGCCCCACTCTTCTAGCTCGCTTTGTTTAGCCGTACGTAGCCGTCATGGTTGACGTGACACGACGCCCGACGCCTCATTGACGATCTAGCCGGGATTGCGTGCGTGTTTCGTACAGAGACCTAGATATCTCTGTTGTGTGAGCCGCATTGTGTCGAGGCGTCACACATCGAGACATTGCGTTACTTGTCGAGCCATTGCACCCGACCCAGTTCCGTTAACTTTTGCACCCTTTCTATTGTGGCATTCCGACACAGCGATCCGATCAGACGATCCTTGCCCCCATACAGCCTCTCTTCCTCCTTCTGTGTTGGGAGGGGAGTCTTTTCCCCTGTGACGCCGTCTTGCAAGTGGGTACATCGCATAGGCGTGGTATGGAGCCGGGAGAGCGTACTATCAAGACGAGGCATTGCTAAATGCAGCAATCGAGTTGTGTTTCAGACCTTCTCCTGAGGGATATAAGTTCCCTTCTACTCGCTTTAAAGGCAGCCGGTTGGCTCTACCCCGCTGCCTCGCCCGACCTGCCCGACTTCCCGGACCCGCCGAGTCGGCTTACCCACCGAGGCTTTGCCATCATCAACGCTTTGTCCCACTCTACATTGAGGCTTCGCGTGTCCATGCCCCCGCGCTGACTCCCGGAGCTCCCGCCGCGTCCGCGGCCATCGAGCGGCGTCGCGCCCCGCTCACGTGCGCGTAATCCTTTCTGCTCGCACCTCGCTCTCCGAGTCGCTTCGCCGCTACGGTGTTTCCCCTCTCCTGTTCTGTGGTCGCCAGGCTTTCCGCCCGGCGGTTCAAGCGTAGGCGCTACCTCGCCGGTGCGACGGGTTCCCCTCTTATTTGGTCTCCTAGCCTGCGCGCCCGTTTCCGCAGACCGGGCAGGTCCGCCGCACGTGGTGCTGACGGGGACCTCGTTATCCAAGGCCAGGGTGAACGCCGAGCCCTTTGCGACCGCAGCCTCAATTATCCTTCCCACTGATTATATTGCAGATAAGTGTAACACAATCGGAAGACGCCTCACGGTGTTGAGGCCCTCCGTGAGGCGCCGGATATCCGTCTCCCCACACCCCCTGTCGGTGGCGTTCACTGACGCGTTGTCGGGTCGCGCGGCCTATCGTTTTCTTGCCGGTCGTCTAGCGCTCGCGCTGTTCTGGGTCCTTCCAGTTTCCTGGCTGCTGACGGGGTGCGGCTTGTATTCTGTGTCGTCTCAATGCACCGCCTTCGGACGGCACGGACACACGCGCTCCACCGTATCAATTCGGCATGCTGCCCTTTTTTATCCACCCTCGCACACGCCAGCGGCGTAGTACGCATGCGGCCAGCCAGCTTACTTAGCCTTCGTCATAGTCTCTCGATGTGCTTTTGGTCTTCTGAAGACCCATGGTCTTCTGCGATCGGTCGACGAGATAGATTGGCCGTTGTCAATGTTTACATAGTGAGTCTTGAGGATACAGCACGATTGCCGTGGATCGAGTTCCCAGTACCAGGCGGTGAAGCTATCCGGTTACTCTTATGAGCACGCTGTGCTTTGTAGGATCCTATCGTATGCTCAGCTACACTTGTGCACTTATTTGGGAGTCAAGTAAGACGTATTAAATGTTTGACCTGCGATTGCTTCTGTAGTATGCGCCCCCCAGCCTACCTGCACAACATGTGTACTCACCCCGTTAGCGGTCCAAGGAGTTACCTGTTTGCTTACATTTTGGACTTTGCACCGAGGCCTCGACCGTCACGACCCGGGCGTCCGCCCGTCGGCCGGCTTGGGCCCTGTTCGTCCGGTCTCTCACCCCGCCGGACGGGGGCAGGAGTATATGCGCCAGCTTGGCCGGCCGCCAAGCGCACTCCCTCGCGCTCCCGGTGACTCGGTCGCCCGGTCGGTTCACGTGTTTTCCCCGTCTCATGGCGGCCGGTGCGCTTCCGGGTAGGTCCTCCCGGCGTATATTTAACCTGTCGCGTATGAATATATAGATGCAGCGCCGATGATTGTTTCCTTGCATGCATGTAAGAAAGGTAAGGTTAATAGTTTTTTGAATTGACAGATTTTTTAAAAATCCTGGTATTTTAATATGCAATTCAAACATATTTTTTAATTTATTGTAAAATTTGGTAATTTATAGTTTACTTTATGTGATAACGAAGGAAAAGTGCCTATGATGAACTTAGTTTCTTGAACCATGAAACTGTAATATACAGAAATAATCATTTCATATTTTTGAAAATGTGGTAGTGTTATAAAATGAAAGACTACAGCTCATTTTTGTAGAAAAACTGATTGCATTGTAGTTCAGTTCAAGCTTTACATCTGTTGTAAAAGTTTAGCAGAAGTTACACAAAGGTCATATAGATCGAGGAGCATAAAGGTGATAAAATGGAACTCGGACTCTCAGCATATTTTAATATATATAGGAAGGGTAGATGGGGAATGTCAATCTAAAATTAAATTATGATGGAATATATTATTGGCTGCATTAACTATGTATAGGAGACGTAGTTAATTTTATAAACTTTATTAAGACTTAAAAAAGTAAGCTTTTGTAAACGTGATAAGGTTACAAAGTTTTCACTATTTTGTTTTAAAATATACAAAAAGAAAAATGTGTCCATTCATCCATTACTTTTTGCCTGTTCTTAGCTTCCAGTTTAAACTTAAAATAGGTCACATATTTTGCTGAAATACTATCCTATACGTAGATTTCTTATAGTTTTTATGTGAATTTTCATTTATTATGTTTTCTTAGAGTTCATAAAATCAAACATTAATTTTTACATAAAAATAAATTTGAAAATTAACTACTATACTAAAATAGTTTTTTTTTATAATCAGAATTTTCATCAACTTTAGTTTCCAAAGCTAAAACCAAATAAAAATTTTGCCACCAACTATTGTTCATATTTTTATAACTCATATTAGGCTGACTTGATATTATGATGTACAATTTTATAGGCTTAGGTATTGTAAACATTCAGCTTAAACAATTTTTCATAAAAAAAAAGGAATATCTATCTTACAGGTTCAGTGATATACAGTACTTAATATTGATGAAATTGTATATTTGCTCATTTAATTTACTATTAATTTTATTTTTTAACTGGCTATCTAGATGGATATCCAATAAAATAAAATTCTTCATTATAGGAACTAAAATGTACAATATGTTTTATCTTTGTTCTGTTTTTTACAACTCTATTCTGTATAACTACCTTTATAGATATGAATTTTGAATAAATTATTCAATTATTCATATAAGTATAAACATTAAAAAATGTTGAAGTTTCTTCATATATATATATATATATATAAATATATATATATATATATTATATATATATATATATATATATATATATATATATATATATATATAATATATATATGGGTTTAATAAAAATAAATAAACAGTAG
>SEYY01010727.1:0-14800 GCA_009176605.1 Armadillidium nasatum
AAGGATGAGACTGTGTAGAAAGACGAGTCGCACGAGCCTTCTCAATGGAGGAGGTATGCGACGAGAGAGTTCAGCAAGAGCAGTGTCCGTTGTAATAGCGATAGTAAAGAGAGAGTGACGCAACAATTCGACGGGCAGAGACGGAGAGAATTTAGCAGGAGAGTTGATAAGGGAAAAGCCCTAGACTCCACCTTTCTCAAGGAGAGCTGTATGAGTGGAACCACCCCAGATGTGTGAAGCATACTCATACAGAGGGCGAATAACACCCCTTTACAGAGCAAGCAACTGGGGTGGATTGAAGAAATACTGAAGGCGCCTAAGAACACCTAACCTCTTAGAAGCTTGTTTAGAAAGAGCAGTAATGTGATCTTTCCAAGAAAGATCACGAGAAAAAGAAACACCAAGAATATTGAGGAGAGATGAAGGTTTGAGTTGAGTGTTTTCGAAGAAGATATCATAGTTGTGTGGAAGATTGTGTCGAGTAGAGAGATGGAGGAATTGAGTTTTGGTGGCATTGAAAATAACCATGTTCTCTCTACCTCAATTTGAAATGCGAGATTGATCAAAGGTAATCTGCTCCAAGGCTACCTTCCTTGAGTTTATTAATTGTTGTTGGGAGGGGCGCCTTTCAAATTGAAAAGAGTATGAAAGGTGGAGTCATTAGCATTGGAGTGGATAGGAGATGAAGTAATAGTGAGAAGGTCATTAATGAAAAGCAGAAAAAGTGTTTTGATAGAACAGATCCTTGAGGAACACCACTATTAATAGATTTAAAGGAAGAAAGGTGGCCTTTTCCGACAGCTGCTAAAGAACGACCGGAAAGGAAATCAGGGAGAAGGTCACAGAGAGAAGGATAGATTCCGAAAGAGGGAAGTTTGGAAATCAAAGCTTTGTGCCAGACTCTATCGAAAGCTTTCGATATGTCTAGGGCAACAGCAAAAGATTCACCGAAATGCCGAAGGGCGGAGGACCAAGAGTCAGAGAGAAGGGAAAGAAGATCACCAGTAGAGAGTTTCTTACGAAAGCCATACTGGCGATCAGATATAAGATTAGAAGAATTGAGATGTTTCCAAATCTTCCTGTTAAGGATAGATTCGAAAACTTTAGAAAGAACGGAGGTTGAAGAAATGGGACGATAGTTAGAGGGTTGAGAAGGGTCCCCCTTCTTCTGCACAGGCTGAATGAGCGCACGTTTCCAGCAAGAAAGGAAGGTTGAAGTAGAAAGACATAGACGAAAAAATTTACCAAGGAAGGGTGAAAGCTCGGAAGCACAGGTTTTGAGAACCACAGGAGGGATGCCATCAGGACCGTACGACTTCTTAGTGTTAAGCTCAGAGAGAGTAGAAGTGACGTCTTTAGAAGAAATTCTAATTTTAAACATAAATGAGTTTGAGGGGGCTGAAGGAGTAGGAACAGCTCCGGAATCGTCTAAGGTTGAATTAGAAGCAAAAGTTTGAGCGAACAGTTCAGCTTTAGAGGAGTTGTACTGTCAGAAGATACTAGAGAAGGGAGAGAGGAAGAAGCAAAGTTAGAGTTAACATTTTTGGCAAAATGCCAGAAAGGGCGAGAGGAAGTAGAACCAGAAAGATTGTTGCATTTTAAACGGAGAAAAGAGTTTTTAGTGTTACGAAGGATAGATTTTGCACGATTCCGGGATGAAATAGAAGTTGCATGAGTTGCTGGAGTTTGAAGACGACAGTAGTCCCTGAAGGCAGCATATTTGCGGCGGATAGCACGAGAACAAGTAGAGTTAAACCAAGGTTTGTTAGGTTTAGGAGAAGGGAAAGAATATGGAATGTACGCCTCCATGCCAGAGAGAATCACCTCTGTTATACGCTCTGCGCACTCAGAGGGACCCCTCCCACGGAAACAGTAATCATTCCATGGAAAATCAGAGAAGTACAACCACAAGTCAGACCAGTTAGTGGCACCAAAATGCCAGAAACGTCTCCTCGCCGAAGGCGGGGGCCGTTCTTGCGGAAGACTTGAAGAGACAGAACAAGATACAGAGATAAGAAGGTGATCGGATGAACCCAGAGGAGGAAAGAGTTTAACAGTGTAAGGAGAAGGATAAGAAGTTAGAAAAGATCAAGAATGTTGGGTTCATCACCAAGACGATCAGGGATACGGGTAGGGAGATGCACCAACTGCTCAAGGTTGTTCTGGATAGAAAATTGGAAGGTGAGTTCACCAGCTGGATCGTGAGAACTAGATGAAAGCCATTGGCGGTGGTGAACATTGAAATCACCTAATATGATGATTTCTGAGAAAGGAGAAGAAGAAAGAATGTGTTCTATTTTTTAGTTAAGAAAGTCGAAGAAATTTGGATAGTCTGTAGAGTTAGGAGATAAGTAGACAGATTAGATAAATTTAGTTATAAGGTTGCAAGAAAGTTTAAGCCATAAAGTAGAGAATTCAAAAGACTCCAAATTAGAGACACGAGAACAGATTACATCGTTGCGCACATATGCGCAACATCCGTCTTTGGCTGAAAATTGAGGATAGAGACAGTAGGAGGAAACATAGTAGGGCTTGCTGTCAGAGCACTCAAACACCTGAGTTTCGGTTAAGAATAAGAGATGAGGTCTAGAAGATGAGAACTAGTGTTCGACAAAGTGGAAATTAGTAAAGAGACCGCGAATGTTGCAGAAGTTAATGAAAAAGGAAAATCGTGCACCAGGGCAAGTCGGCAAAGAGGTCTTGGTGGCACCAACCCCATCACCGGAGGCCACCAACTCCCAAGTGGTGATGGAGGAAGGAGTGGATGAGGGGCATTCTTTGGATGCCGCCCCTCGTAGCATCTCCTAGGCAGTTTTATGTTTCGCCATTTCGTCGTTGCTATTTTAAGGTAATGTATGTAGTAAGCACTTGTAAATATATATATATATATATATATATATATTATATATATATATATATATATATATATATATATATATATATATATATATATATATATATATATATATATATATATATATATATTATATATATATATATATATATATATATATATATATATATATATATATATATATATATATATATATATATATATATATATATATAATATATATATATATATATATATATTAATATATATTATTATATATATATATTATATATATATATATATATATATATATATATATATATATATATATATATATATATATATATATATATATATATATATATATATATATATATATATATATATATATATATATATATATATATATATATATATATATATATATATATATATATATATATATATATATATATATATATATATATATATATATATATATATATATATATATATATATATATATATATATATATATATATATATATATATATATATATATATATATATATATATATAGTATATATATATATATATATATATATATATATATATATATATATATAATATATATATATATATATATATATATATATAATATATATATATATATATATATATATATATATATATATATATATATATATATATATATATATATATATATATATATATATATATATATATATATATATATATATATATATATATATATTATATATATATTTATGTAGCTTCCTTCTGAACTTTGGACTAATTGGAAGAAAAGTTGCTCAAGTTCTTCAGTTCCTGTTGTGACGAAAAGACTTTTGGTGTGCATCAATTAACCTTTCCAAGAATTACATATTATTAATAGTACTTTTTTTTAATGCAAAATTAAATTTGAAAAAGAAACAACTCAAATGGTAAATTGTATTTCTTCAATTTTTATTAAATTATTGGCTAAGTTATGACTAATATTAAATGTATAAAAATAACTCCTGGACGTTGAATTTAAATTTCTGTTTAATTTAATTTTTATTATTTCTTTTTAAATCTTTTTGACCTCCCTTTGTTCCTATTATAGTAATGTGTATTCAATGTTCACATTAATGCAAACGTTATATATGCATAGCCATGACAATAATTTTGTATGGGTTTTGCCTCACATTAACATCAAAACTTAGCGGAGGTCATATAAATTGATCTTGTTGTTATTTTTTTTTTACATGACTATAGGAATGATAATAACTAATGATCATGTTCCATAGGAAGGCTGCTTATATTTTTTATCTCACTATCAGGCACTGGAAGCCTTTCCTTTGTCTTATCTATTTCGCTCTTAATATGGAAGTTCTTAGAACTTATTTTTTTCTTCATAAAAATGTTTACGAGCATAATCCAAATTGTTTCTTCTTTGTGGCGAACGTTAAATTCTTATGAGGGGAAGGAAAGAAAGAAAAAATTTTCTTTTTAATCACTTTCCTTTCTCACTACCAGTAGAGTGTTACGATTTAATATATTTAGGAAGAGATTTTTCGTTGTTTCTGCGTCCACAAAGAATTTCACTCACCTCAAGCTAAGAATACTCGATACGCCTTCATTAATAAATAACTTGTCCTATGTGATTCTTAGCCACATTTGAGACAGTAATGTTAAACTGAGTATTAGTAACTAATATATTCTATTAAATTCATTCTATGAATATGATAGAATGTATTAAGTGAAATTAGACTCTTTTAGAAATTGAATTTGAATAAAAATAAAAAACTTAAGGGAACGTTCGTCATTTCACATTACTGGAGATTTTGCTCAGATATGAACTTGAATAAACTTGATGATTGTGAACCACAAATATAATTAATAATAATTAGTGCATAACATATATTAATAATTTAAGTGAAATCTGAATATTTTAAAATTTTTAACAATTAATTTTGGTTTTTGGTTCAATTTTATAAAAACGAATTAAACTCAGGTTGGGGGTCAGAGACCCTTAAGGTTGGGGATCAAGGACCCTTCGATCAAAGATAGAAACAAAATTAGAAAGAAAGTGCCAATTCATAATTTCAGGATTTTAATTAACTCTTATTTATGTTATATATATATATATATATATATATATATATATATATATATATATATATATATATATATATATATATATATATATATATATATATATATATATATATATATATATATATATATATATATATATATATATATATATATATATATATATATATATATATATATATATATATATATATATATATATATATATATATATATATATATATATATATATATATATTATATATTATATTATATATATATATATTATTATATATTATATATATTATATATATACTTTTTTTTTAATTACTTGCCATTATTTTAACACCTTTTGTTGACTATTTTCATAGCTCCTTTTTCACCTTCTAATATTTAAAGCAGAAAAATTGCGCTTTTTTTTGTACCTTTAAAAATAGTAACAAATTCCAACTTTATAAATTAATAAATAAGTAAAATGAAAGGAAAAATTATATTTTAGAATTATATATATATATATATATATATATATATATATATATATATATATATATATATATATATATATATATATATATATATATATAGTATATATATATATATATATATATATATATATATATATATATATATATATAAATATATATTATATAAATATTTCAAGTAAAAAACTATGGCGAAGTCATTTAAAATGCAACAAACACTCTTACCTCCACAGTAGCATCAACATCTTATTCACTTAATTTATTTGCTACAAATTTAAAAATATTCAACAAGTTCCAAGTATTACAGAGTTAATAATATGGATGTAAAATACCATCTGATTGGTGCTACAATGGTCATTTTTACTGGACAAAATCTCGTGACATTACTGTCCGCTTTGGCGAATGGGAAAAAAATCCTGCTTTCTATGATGTTCAATAATTCATGTTGTAAAACTAAATTTAACATTTGATCATAACATTGTGTAAGCAAAGTCTTTCGATAAACTTCTAAAACTTTGTTGTGAAGTTCTTTTAATTAATTGCCACTCATCTCCGAAATCCAGTCGTAATTCTGGCTTACTAACTCGCTATACGTTTGCTGCTTATTTTAAATTCACTTAAAACATCAGCAACAATAAGATAGTCCACTCGCCGTTCTGTGTGAGATTACATTTGTTTGTTCGACGAAACTTATTAATTCTTGATCAAGAAGTTTAAACTCTTTATACAGAACATGTAATTAAATTGGAGCAAAGTGACTCTGAACTCTGTGGGCTTCTCAGAACACCTAACCTATAAGAAAGTTTTATTAGCGAGAGAAACAGTTCAGGAGAAAATAAAATACTAATAATAAACTATATGTCTTTGTAGTTTGTAGTTGTGCGAAATATTAGAACGATGAGATAGATAAAGTAACCGAGTTTTTGAGGTATAAAAATAACATGTATTTTCTGCCCCAATTACTGGTACAAGAAAACCAGGGATCAGAAGTTCCATTTGTTTAACCAAATTAGCATCAGCTATTTGCTGCTTAGTGGAATGCCTTTCGAAGTTAATAAGTGAAGGTCCAATCTTAATAAAATAATATTATTTTTGACCGATTACCCTAAAATTTTCAGTGTATATGCATTTTTTCCCGCTGAAAACAGTTGATTTCTGTCGTTTTTTTTGAGTCTATAACGGTTTCAAAGTTATTTGGACCCAAACTTTTAAAAAAAATTGGATAGCAGGGCCAAACCACTAGTCGAAATGACCTGAAAATTAAACTGTATATTCTTAGCCCCAATTTATTATGATTGTGGGACAGATTTTTGAAATCTGCTTTAGAAAAAGTTATAAGCACTTGAATTTTTTTTTTTTTTCAAATGAAAAATTTACCCTTCCGGACAAAAAAAAAGCTACATTGTAATTTTTTATTTTTGGCATGTCTTAATGATCTCAGGTGTTCATCTAACCCTATCCATTCATATGCCGATGATTCAACCCTCCATTCTTCTACTCATTTCAAATCTGCTCCTTCCTTTGCATCTAGAGTTGCCTCTCATCTTTATCTTTCCGATTTCATTCTTTTGAGTCGTCTCAACTTCTAGAAATCTCCCTCTCAAAGACACCTCCTAACTTTTCTATTTCTTTCGATAGTTTTCCCATTTCTCCTTTTGACAGTATAAACATTCTTGGCTTTAACATAAACAAAAAAATGTCTTGGAAACCTCATATCACAACGGTTGCTAGGGCGGCTTCAAAGAAGCTGAGAGTTCTGTTTAGACTGCGAGAATTTTTTTCTTCGCAGTTACTCCAATTATACAGGGGTCTCAACTTCCCTTGTATGGAGTACTGCTCTCATATCTGGTGTGGCTCAGGTTTCACTCTTCTTTTGGATAAGGTTGAGTCAAAGGCTACAAGACTTATAAACTGTTCCGCTCTTTCTAATTATCTTGACTCTTTATCTTTGCGACGTTGGTGCCTTGTCTTTTTTCTTTAGGTACTACAGCGGCAAATGCTCGAGGGAACTATCCACTCGTATACCTTGTAGCCAGCAGGGCTCCCCGCGCTTTACTGTATTTGTAAGTTAGACTGTGTTTTCAGAACCAACTTTTCGTTCCCGCTTGTTTTGATGCGTGACGTAAGGACGCTATTAAGGACGCGCAAAAGAGTAGGCCTGAAATTTTTTAGCTATACAGTGTATATTTTTTATATTACCATTGGTAAAGTTCAGTGATTGTTTGCCTATGTTATTTATGCAATTCTTCATTGTTTTCTTCTGAATCGACAGTCATTCTTATCCGCACAGTGCTCTCCAGTGTAACCCTCACAGTCAAAACACACCTTTTGGCCTGCTGTTCTCTACTTGGTTACCATCAGCCTGCGGAGAATTTCTCACTAGCCTCTAGTTGTCAGAATAGCAAGGTTGCTAGACAGGGTTCCTGTTGTTAAAATCTTGTTGTGTTCACTTGTCAAATCCCATTTATTTTGTGTAAAATAAAAAAGAATAAAACCCAGCCTTCCTTTTATTTCAACACTCATACTGAAGTTCAATTTGGATGTGGGCCTCCATTTACTATTCAAGATCCGCATTTACTACCACTAAAACCTCTACCTTTACGTCGTCCTCGTAGCACAAAGGGTGCATTGTCTGCGCATCAATTTTGCGTGAACATAGGCAACTCCAGGCTTCTCCGCTGTGGTGCCTCCTTCTTTCCTGCTACATCTGTTCTGTGGAACTCTCTCCCATCTTCTGTGTTTCCTGCTGAATTTAATCTCAATTTCTTTAAAGCCCGCGTCTGCGCTCACCTAAGAAATTTGCGTTAAGTGGGTCCTGCAGGGTCCTTTTTGATTTTTTTTTTTTTTTTTTTTTTTTTTACTCTTTTACTTATTTTTTCTTCTGACACCCCCTCCTTGAATAGGGCTTTGACCGTGAGTGGTGGTGATGTGTAAAAAAACAATTATTAAAAAAAAAATTTGATTTAGTACATTGTTAAATCGTATTTGTTCTCTTCGAGATATAGCCTCTAAAACTTTGACATTATTGAAATTTCTTCAAAAATTGACTATTTTTTTAGATGTATCTCGAAACCAACAAATAGCATTGAATGATATGTTGAGAAAAAGGTGTAGCCCTGTAACTCCTCTATACACATACCAGAAAATGAAAAATGCTGTAGGTGTAGTTTTTTTACATAATTTTTTTTTTTTACGGAAGTGTAGAAAAAAAATGTTTTTAAAATTTTTTTTCGACAATTGGTCGGAAAAGAGCATATAACTTTTTTTGTTAAAAAGATAATAAAAATCTGTTACAAGTTTTGTAGCTAATAGATTTGTGAATATACTTTGAAATTTCCAGGTGACTCCGACTAGTGGTTTGGTCCCACCATTCATTTGAAAAAGGGGAAAATTTTCAAAAAACTTTTTTCCCTTAATAGATAGAGAAAAACGATAGAAATAGAATATTTTGAGTGAGAAAAAAGCTATACACGCTCCAGATTTCAGGGAAATCGGTAAAAAAAAAATTTTTTAAAAATTTGAAATTGAACCGTTCCCTGGAGTTATGAAAGGTGTAGATGTTAACTTAAGAATGAATTGGTTGTTAAGTGACAGAAGAATGTCATTAATGGAAAATGATAAAATAATTGGTAATCAAACAAAACCCAAAGGAACATCACTATTGATTGTTTAAATTAAGAGAGCCGAACGACAACGGTCTATAACAACTGCTATAGAAAGGAATAGTTAGGGTAGTTAGAATTAATAAACTCAATAATAATAATAATAATAAATAATAATAATAATAATAATAATAATAATAATAATAATAATAATTGAAGGATAATAATAATAATAATAATAATAATAATAATAAGCTAATATTTAAGAAAACAAAATTGAATGAAAATGTTCTATTCTTAATTGAATTTTTAAATATTTTGACAATTCACACTTTCTTAGGATAGAATAACCAAATGATACCGTTTTCTAATTTAGAGTTTTCTTTTTTTAATAAAAGATTAATTAAAATAGTAGTCAGCAAAATTTATATATTTATATTGAAATACTTTTAAAGTTCTTAAACTTTACTTAATTCACAATTTCTATAATTTAATGATAATCGTGTGAAACTAGCTTAAATAGTAAATAAATCATGCTATTTTCACAGAGTTATTATTATTTTCCTTTTTTTGTATGAAAAATAGTTTAATAAATTTCCGGAAAAAAAATTCATTAACATTTTTATTTTATAACCTACTTCATTATTTATTTGCATCAAAAACTTATATATGTAGAAATTAATCAGAATCTTAGGAAACTAGCTTAAATAGAAACAAAATAATACAATTTTTTAAAATAGCCATTTTTGGCGATAAATAGTTAAAATAATGGTGATAAAATACATAATTTTCTAATAAAATTTTCAAACTCTCAAATATTAAATTATTATCACTATTCACGTTAATCAAAAAAGCATATATATTTGAAAATATATTAAATTCGTAGGAAATAGTGCTAGCCAGAGTTGAGGATTTTTGATAATATATAATATATATATATATATATATATATATATATATATATATATATATATATATATATATATATATATATATATATATATATATATATATATATATATATATATATATATATATAATCGGTGCTAGAATTAGTCGCCCTTCTTAAATAAAAATAAACTTGTAACTGTCAAAACCAATTCGTTATAACAATGTGGCTAAATAAAAGTCGTAGATGTTAATTTAATGTTTACTATAATATATATAAGATATTTACAAAAGGAACAATGCATTAAATGGTAATTTAATTAAGATGTTATGGTAGCGCGTGAAATAATTATTATACAAACTATTGGCCTATCTTCGGAAACGTGTAAGCTCTATACTAATGGAGAAGCAAACTCCTTGCATCTCCAAGGGACATGGTCTGCACCTTTTATAATCTTTGTCTTTACGGAGATTAAATAGACACTCCGTCTATTTTAGGAAGGTTGCCTTTGGAATGCAATGTAACTCCTACAGAGCAAACTTTGATCATACATCAAGGCAAACCTAACTCTCCCGACTAATTGGCTACTCCAGCCTAAGACCTTCTCCAGATCTTAATGGATGCTATTCCAGCGGTCTATCCTAATACAAGATAGATTAATCCAAGGGCGAAGAGCTAAGTCATCAGCCAAGACAAGACAAACTGGTCAATATTTCAACTCAAGATAAAGCTGAATCATCTTTCACTAATCTTCTTTTAAGCGACCTAATGAGTAATCTTCTTTCTTCCTTTGGACGATCTTAAAATAAACAATTACATAGTTTTCCATAATATTTACGCATAAATATTATTATGAAGGATAACTTTTATATCCTTAATTCACTTTTACTTTATAAGAGTTTATTAGGAAAGTAGAGCTTCAATCGTCTTCACTGTTGTTAAGTAATTTTTGTTTAACTAACTAGACAACTTTTGGTATATAATTCTTCATTAGATTCGGTCGATTAGTCTAGTTATTCTCACATCTGTAATTTTCCAGCATGCATTCAAGTCTTTGTCGGCCATATTTGAAACTTTGCGTCACGTGATTCTTGAGAAATTCGTCTCTTGCACACTCAAGATTTCTATTTACTACATGCTTATTAATTATTTTATAACCACTTTTAGTTTATTATTCACTATTCCTTCTTACATAATTACACATAAATATATAATACACATAAATAAATATATAAAACACTTATATCTAAACTAAATAATTATCTAAAGCTAAATAACTATATTTACAATTTCTGGAGTTCCGCCATTTTATTTGTACTTTGACACTGCAACTTTACGAAGTCTTTTACTATTTTAAATAATTTATTATATAATGGGGAATTCATTTAACATTAAAATAATAACATAAACAAGAAATATGGATAAAATACTAATAATAATAATAATAAAAAAATATATAAAACAATACATTTAATATAAATAATAATAAGCCAAAAACCTAAAATATCATTCTGCAAACGAACTAAATTAACTATTCTAAAAAATAGGATTGCATTGCTATTTTATTATCATTAAACAAAACTACAATAAAACCATATACTAAAATATTTTTAAACAATAATTATATATATATGTTTATATATATATATACATCCGAATATTTATTTCTAAATACTAAAATAAATTAAATAAAGTTACGCAAGTGCCACAATTTCTACTCACATTTCGGTTTGCCTCCGAAAATCAAGCGATATCATACTTCTTTGTCATTTATGATACAAAAGATATTTTCTCAGGCCAAGTTATATTCCAAAATCCTTACAATATATATATATATATATATATATATATATATATAATATATATATATATATATATATATATATATATATATATATATATATATATATATATATATATATATATATATATATATATATATATATATATATATATATATATATATATATATAATATATATATATATATATATTATATATATATATAATAACTTAGTAATTTTCTAATTTTTTTGATTTTATTGATTTTTTTAGTTACAAGTCTTTACTTATTAGAAAGTTTATTCTCCCAAGTAATAATTAATAAGTAAATATAAGTTGATTAGCTTAATTAAGAAGGTTCTTTAAATTATAATTTTTTTAATTAAGAAGTAAAGCATTTTAAATTTTTTTTATATATAAAAATGATTTAAATGCGACTGATAGAACCAATCCTGTATTTAAATTTAAATTTTAAAGAAAATAAGTAAACTATTTATTATTTATTTTTAATATTTATTTTTTTGTTGTTAAAATTTATTTTATATGTAAAGATTAATATTAAATTTTTTTTTTTTAATTATTTTTAGCGTTGGCTTCTCAGACTTAAATATTGAAAAAAATTAAACAATTTTCCATAAAAATTTTTGCTATATTTAATAAAAATAATTTAAAAGTAAGATTTTGAATGAAATAAAGTAAATTTGGTCCCATTAAACATTATTTGAGAAAAAAAAAAATCATATTGGAAAAAAATAATTTTGTCGTAGATTGCTTACTGCTGCATGCACATTTCAATCCTAAAATTTTTATTATTTTTGGTTCCTTTTTTTTATTCGCCTCTACAGTACTACTTAATTCTATGGAACAAGTTACAGTAACTGCAATAAACTTTTTTGAATATATATTATAGATATAGATAGCTAGTATTTATTTATTTTTTTAAATTAAATGAAATTTGTGATTAATAAGGATTGTTGCGTCACGGTCATACCCGCACAGCTTGCAAAAAATAAATAAAAAATAAATAAAATAATAATAAATTAAAAAATATTTCTATTGAAATTTTAAAATTAATAAATTTTATATAACTCACCCGCCTTTTACAGTAAATATCTAAAGCCAGAATTCAAAAGTAAAAAGTGACAGGTGAAGGTTTCAATAATTTAGCAAAGAATATCGTTTTACGCTGATTAATTTTTTCCTCTCAGTCCAAAAAGATATTTGAATTTATATTGGTTTTAATTTATTTTTTGTTTTCATGTTCTCTTATGATATTGTAAACTTGAAAATATGAAGACAATGACCTTATTTTTAAAAAAAAAAAAATAATAAAAAAATTAAAAAATCAATAAAATAAAAAAAAATCACGTAAAAAAGTCAACCGTTTTATATGATTTAATTTTCATCATTCCAACCCTGGTATGAACAGTAGAAAAATAAATTACAAATCAGTTACTAATTATTACGTTAAAGTTTGTTGCAAAATATAATTTGAATTTACACATTTCAAAGAGCAATGAGCACCGTGACGAAGTGGAACAAGGAAGATTATTGCATTTATAAATAAAAAGTTTTAAATGCCACGGAGACTAGAGTTAAAACGAATGAGAAATAAAATATTTGCAAGATTTCCAAGAATTAATTTGATGTCTACAGTTATTTTTGGAATGGGCCGGATATCTGGTAAAAATAAAATTCTTAATTACAAGAACTAAAATTTTCAAATTATTAAAATATACAATATGTACTCTCTTTTCTTATTTTTCACTCTATTCTAAATAATAGTACCTTCGGCTATTCGTGTTGAATAAATATAGATATCAATTTGATAATTTATGAAATTATTTACATAACTACAAACGTGAAGTAAATTTTTTACATTTTTTCAAATATAATATATATATATATATAATATATATATATATATATATATATATATATATATATATATATATATATATATATATATATATATATATATATATATATATATATATATATATATATATGGGGGGGGGTTGAACGAATATGTGGTAACAGTAGAAAGAATGAGTTAATATAAGAGACTTCAACTAAGCGAAATCGAAGAGGCATCACAGGCGCTCATGTGTCATGTGTGATAGGTAACCTATAACGTCGATAGTAATCGTCAGTTGCTCTGTGGTCTACATTGTGTGCTCGAACAAGTGAGGTATGTCCAAATTTAAAAAGTTTCAAAGAGTGAAAATTGTTGGATCCCATATACCATATCCAAGGTCATGAGCCTATATTGTTCCTCAGGAGAAACATCATTCGATAATCACCAGCTTAGATTTATGTCAAAATTGAGTGACAAACAAACGAGCATTGCGGAAGATTGTAGTCCACCTTCTCAAGGAGAGCTGTATGAGTTGAACCACCCCAGATGTGCGACGCATACTCCATAAAGGGCGAACAACACCTCTATACAGAGCAAGCAACTGGGGTGGCGTAAAGTAATTCTGAAGGCGCCTCAGAACACCCAACCTCTTAGAAGCTTGTTTAGAAAGAGAAGTAATGTGATCTTTTCAAGAAAGATCACGAGAAAAGGATACTCCAAGAATATTAAGAACAGATGAAGGTTTGAGTTGTGTGTTTTCGAAAAAGATATCAAAGTTGTGTGGAAGATTGTGTTGAGTGGAGAGATGGAGGAACTGAGTTTTTGAGACATTGAAAACCAGTTTTCTCTGCCCCAATTTGAAATAAGAGAAAGATCAGAGGTTAGTTGCTCCAAGAATACCCTTCTCGAGTCTATCAACTGCTGTTGGGTGGGGCGTTTTCCAAACTGGAAGGAGTAATGAAGTGTGGAGTCATCAGCATAGAAGTGGATAGGTGATGAGGTTGTAGCCAGCAGGGCTCTCCTCACCTTATTGTATATTAAATTTATACTGTGGTTTGGAACCAATTTTTTACTTTCGGCGTCTCTTTTTGGCGCGTGACGTCACAAAGGACGCTATTAACAGAGTGCGCGGAGTAGCTCTACTACAGCAGTTCATATAGTGCTTTTCGTATCACTCTTGAATTATAACAGTTATTTTATGTAAATCAGTGATTACGTGTTTATATTATTTACACAGTCACCTCACTGTTATTATCCTAACCAGCAGTCTTTCTTATAC
>SEYY01010728.1:5000-7500 GCA_009176605.1 Armadillidium nasatum
ATATAATAAATATTAAATTACGGAAAGTGTGCAAAAATAAATTTGGTAATTCTTACCAAATGACCTGAACGAGACATGGAAGAGCCGAGAGAGAGAGAGAGAGAGAGAGAGAGAGAGAGAGAGAGAGAGAGAGAGAGAGAGAGAGAGCGAGAAGAAGAGAGAGAGAGAGAAGAGAGAGAGAGAGAGAGAGAGAGAGAGAGAGAGAGAGAGAGAGAGAGATGAAAGAAAGACAATTAAAGGCGGCGTTTGAAGTAAGTTGTAGAGGGAATTAAAAAGTGTGAAGTTCGGAAACGGGGGCGAGGGATTTTGACTCAAAATTACATAGACGAAGAACAACAAAAAAAAGAATAAGAACAAGAAGAAAAAAGGAATGCAAGAACAAAAAAAAAAAGACCAAAACCAAGAACACTGAACACCATGAACAAACAGAAAGTAAAACAAGACCAAAAACAAGAAAAAGAAGAAAAAAAAAGAACACACAAACCAAGAGTAAGCAGAAATAAAACATCAATAAGAACAAAAAGAACAAAATTAACAAAGTAAATGGAACAATTTTGTTCATAAAAAGACAAGAGAAATGAGGATAAGAAAAAGAACTCCAAAATTCTATTAAAAGAAACGAAATGTGAAAAATAACTTCAGAAAACTCATGAAAGAATCAAAGAAGAAACATAAAAAGACAATTATTACAGATTAAAAAGAGGAAGATTAGGAAGAGAAGGAAGAAATGAAAGAAAAGGAAGAGAAAGAAGAAAAAGAAGAGAAGGGAGAAAGTATGAAAAAAGGAAGAAAAAGAATAGAAGGAAGAAAAGGAAGTGAAGTAAAAAAAGGAAGAAAAGGAAGATATGGAATAATAGAAAGAGAATTAAGAAAAAGAAGCGAATGAAAAACGGAAGAAAAGGAAGAGAAGGAAAAAGGAAGAAAAGGAAGAGAAGGAAGAAAAGGAAATAAAGTAAAAAAAAGGAAGAATAGAAAGAGAAGGAAGAAAAAGAAGAGAAGGAAGAATCGAAGAAAAGGAGAAAGAAGGAAGAAAAAAAAAGAAAAAGAAGGAAGAAAGGAAGAAAAGGAAGAGAAGGAAAAAAGGAAGAAAGGAAGAGGAGGAAGAAAAGGGAGAGAAGTTAAAAAAGGAAGAAGAAGAAAATACGGAAGAAAAGGGAGACAAGGAAGAATAGGAAGAGAAAGAAGAAAAGGAAAAAAAGGAAAAAAAGAAAAGATGACAAAAGAAAGAAAAAAAATTTTAAAGAAAAAAATAAAAAAAAAAAATCTAAAAGAAAAAAAAAAAAAAAACATATTAGATAAGCAGTTGTTTAGAAAAAGAAAGAAAAAGAAGAAAAGATGACATAAGAAGATAAATTTTAGACTCAGAAAGATAAATACTATCTAAAAGAACAGGAATATAGAGCATATTAGATAAACAGTTGTTCAAAAAAGGAAGAAAAAGAAGATAAATTTTAGATTCAGAAACATAAATAAGACCTAAAAGAACAAGAAGATAAAGCATATTAAATAAGCAGCTATTTAGAAAAAGAAAAGATGAAAAAGAAGATAAATTTTAGACAGAAAGATAAATACGATCTAAAAGAACAAGGAAGATAAAACATATTAGATAAGCTGTTGTTTAGAAAAAGAAAGAATAGGAAGAAAATTAAAAAAAGATAAGTTTAAAACTCGGAAAGATAAATACCTAAAAGAACAAGAAGATGAAACATATTAGATAAGCTGTTGTTAAGAAAAAGGAAGAAAAAGAAGAAAGATAAATACGATAAGGATAAAGATAAAGACTCAAATAGATAAATACGATCTAAAAGAACAGGAAGATAAAGCATATTAGATAAGCTGTTGTTTCCTGAATCATTATCAGTTTGGAAAATATTTAAAAAAAAAATAAATAAAAAAATAAAACAAAAAAATAAAACGAAATAAAAATAAACATAAAAATAAAAAATAAAATAAATAAAACAAAGATGTCAGTTAGAGAGCGAGAAGATAGAGATAAAGATAAAAGACAGGGAAGCCAAAATAGATAAAGATAAAGATTCAGCTCAAAATTTCAATGCTTTGCAAAAAAGGTAAATAAAAATCAATGTGTAAATTAGAAATGAAAAACATACATACATACATACATACATACATACATACATACATACATACATACATACATACATACATACATACATACATACATACATACATACATACATATTTCCAAAATACAGTATATACGTTAATAGAACTTTTAAAATAACGAGGTAGAGGAAAGGACATGAAAGAGAAATTGTGAGAGTGAGAAACAGAAAGAGACTGAGAGACAGAGAGGCAGAGAGGGGGAAGAGAATAAGAGGGAGACAGAGGGAAACAAAACGAAAGAGAGAATCAGAAAGAAACAGAGAGAGTGAGAGAGAGAGAGAGAGAGAGAGAGAGAGAGAGAGAGAGAGAGAGAAACAGAGTGAGACAAAATGAGATAAAGATAGAGTCAGAGGGAAACAGAGGGAAAGAGAAG
>SEYY01010728.1:12500-15000 GCA_009176605.1 Armadillidium nasatum
CAAAATCCTTCTCAATTCCAATATTAATGATCTCTTTTTTACCAATTTTATCTCGAGGGTCTTGACCCCTTTTCATCCTTAAATTAAACGGTTAAATGGCAACAGTCCTTCTTAATATATCATATATTGAGGTCCAGATTCTCAAGCACAGTCATAACCTGATAGAAGAGGAATCGGAATAAGATTAAATAAGAGTATGACTCTTATTAAGAAATAAAAAGAAATAATCGTGATAAAAAAAAGTTTGAATAAGATAATAGACGATAAAGAAAGATGGAATAATAACAAAATGGGAATGAAGATATGGAATAGGATTTAAAGATAAGAAAAGATACGAAAATATGGAAAAAAGATACTAAGTATAGAATAAGTTATTATTAAAATGGAGGAAGGATAATAATATTAATAATAAAACCAAAAATAAAACAGAAAGGAATGCTAATATAGGAATTCCTATTTTATTCTTTCAATATTGTAGGGAAATAGTGACACATCTTGAATGTAATAAGATTAAATTAGCTATATAGGAAAGTTATCTCCTTGTTTTTTCCTTATACAGAGACAAATATATATATATATATATATATATATATATATATATATATATATATATATATATATATATATATATATATATATATATATATTTATATATATATATATATATATATATATATATATAGGTGTTGGTCGGAGACTTGCTAAATTCAAAGAGAGTTGGAGAAATCTTTAGAACCTTTTCCAAATTAAAGTTCGACATTCCATATACACGGCATTTGAAGGTGTGCAAGTGAAAGAAAGTTTGGACATTAAATAAATTCATAATGTTTCAAACATTAACCAGTAGTGTATATGTCTGATTGAGCATAGCGGTTAAGTCTAGGAGGTAGAGAATTGCACCGAGAAAAGATGATACTGTTTAGAAAGCTTATCGTATAAACACATCTCAACGTAGGATGAATGGAACTAGATAGTTCATAAGAGCTATGTCCGTTGTAATTGTGATAATAAAAACAGAGTGACAAAACAGTTCGACGTTCAAAAGGAGACTGGAGATCGTAAGAGCGAAACAACTGATGAAAAGAAAATCTTTACACTCTACCTTTTCATCGAGAACTGTACCTGTGGAACCACCGCTGATGTGTGAGGTATACTCCTCACAGAGGTAGACATCACTCATATAAAGAGCAAGAAACTTGGGGTGTCGTAAAGAAATTTTAAAGGCTCCTACAAAACATCCATCTTCTTAGGAGCTTTCTTAGAAAGAAAAAATGATCCTTAGAAAGAAAGATTACAAGAAAAAGAAACACCAAAGAATATTAAGAACAGATGTGCTAAAATGAGAAATCAATGAAAAGTATAGGTACGGACACAGGAGAGTATAGAAATCAATTTGTCTAGTGTTACATTAAAAGATTTACCAAAATGGCAAAGACCAAAAGACCAAACGACTAAGAAATGAAAAAAAGAGAGAGTTTAACAGAAGAACATTCTGTACCAAAGCCATACAAGCGATCGGAAAAAGATTAAAAGAACTGAGATGTTTCTAAATCTTTCTGTTCAAGATAGGTTTGAAAGCTTTAGGAAGAACGGAGGTTTAATAAATAGGACTATAGTTAGAGGTTTGAAAAGGACCTGTCCCAGCAAAGGTTGAATGAGCCCACGATTACTAAAGAAATGAAAGATCGAAAGTAGAGAACAGAAACGAAATACTTTACCAACAAGTTCAGAAGCACAAGGTTTCACAACCATAGTGGGATGCCATCAAGACCATTTGATATTTTTTAGAAAAACGGTAAAAACACACGCTGGACTCAGTGATTTAATAGTTATTAAGCTATTAATAATTAAAAGTCGACATGCCCCAATCCGCTCAGGGAATTCCAAACCCCAAGTTCGACATACAAAAAATTAAGTTTCACGTCTTCATAGAGTAAAAAGAATATCATAATTAAGGTGTTTCACCGAATACGTAGAATCATTAGTACGCAACAATGGTCTGATTTCTGGAAAATAACCACGGTTTAAGGTCTTATAAATAATTTCTGCCACTCTCAACCTATAGATTTCTCCAGCTCTTGATATTCTAAATCTTTTGTTAATTTGTTAAGTTGTACAGGAAGGAAAAAGTTTACTAAAGTTTTTGACTAAAAAGTTCATTAAAGAAGTTATTTTACTAAAATGTTCACTAAAGTTTTTGACAAAAAAAAATTCACAAAAGAAGTTTTTGACCAAAAAGTTCACTAAGAAGTTTTTGACTGAGAAATTCACTAAAGAAGTTTTTGACTAAAAATTTCATTAAAGAAGTTTTTTACTAAAAAGTTAACTAAAGTTTTTGACAAAAAAAAACACTAAAGAAGTTTTTGAAGAAAAATTTCACTAAAGAAGTTTTTGACTGAGAAGTTCACTAAAAAGGTTTTTGACTAACTTTTTATCGAATTATAATTAAATCGGTTTCTTCTAATTGATGACATCATATATTACCCCTCTCCCCTTTCCA
>SEYY01010730.1:0-18212 GCA_009176605.1 Armadillidium nasatum
AAATTCTTTTATTTACAAGTTGGGGTTTCGTATTAAACAAAGTTCTTGATAAATAAGATATAATTCATTTTGATATAAACTTAAGAAAATAAAAGTAGGCCGGATAAAAAAAAAAAGAAAAAAAGGTTTTAACTCTTCGGAGGGCGTTCCGTGGATTGGACAACTTTCTTAAGGATCTAATCTTCTAATTTGATTCGACGTCTTCTTAATAAAATGGAAGATCTTGTGATTGATGAAATAAACGTTGATAAGATATTACACTTCCCTATCCTCTAACGAGAGACAGGTTAAGAAGCGTCTCCTCGCCTGACAGCCAAGGAGAATCTTGTGAAATGATGTTTCTATAGTTGATTCATTCCGTCATCTTTTTGATCCCCATTTGTTCTTATCAAAATCTTGTCCTTTTTATAGTATTTTAACTTAAGTTTTCTACTACATTATTATAAATAAAAATATCTAATTATATATTCAAAATTAACAACTTTATGAATGTAAGAAATTTAACATACTAAATAAATAAATAAAAGTGAAATATCACTTTAATGATACATTTTTAAGGCAAAGACAGAGAAGTACAGTTTAAATAAAACTGAACTTCACATATCTCCCCTCAAAAATGTATCAGGACAAAAAAAAAATTTACGTGAGGTATGTATAGGTACAGATATTTGCGGGAACCTATTTTTTTTTCTTTCTTTAAATATCTGTAATTTTCTCTATTTTCTTTGAAGTATTTTTAAATTCCTTCTGGTCTTCTTTTTTCTATTTAATAATTTATAATTAAATTTATTTTTAATTCCTATGTTCCTAAATGTTAGTTTTTACCACTTTAACTTTCTTATATTTACATTCTAAACTTTCAATATCTATATTTCCTCTCAAATCGTATTTAACGTGATGATTATTTTCTAATATTATTTCGAATTTGAAAACAGATTTTTATATCGGCTTCTATATTCAGCCAGCACCTCAAACCTATTACTCAGAGGAATGTGGAATTCTGTCTGCTTCATACTCCCGTCACGGGATATTTTTGATTTGACAATCTTTTAAGTCTTGGCGCAGATGGCAGTTCTACAATACTGAGCACTCTTTTCAGTACTTTGGACCAATTTTTGGAGGACGTAATAGGATGATTATCTGAGTCAGCGATGATTCTGTCCTTCATGGAATCGTTTTATTTCTTCCCATTTTCTGTCCCCCATGTAGCCCGACATTGGTTGGTGCTTCTCGAACCACATTTTACTGGTTTCAAGGTGGGTTCCGGAAACCATTTTGTGGAATCTTGCTCATCAAACATAGTTTCCAATAGTTTTATGTCTACTACACTTGTATTCAGATCTTCGAGATTGGTGGAGGTATTTAAAGATTTATTTAGGTCATCCATCTTCAATTTTTCTGATGGCTGCTCCTCGTCAATATCAACCATATGAACATAATTTATGGTTTCAACTCCCTCTAACTCAACTTGAGCCGATGCTCTTTGTCCCTCATTTTGTGGAACCACAACTTCGTTCCATGCTGCTAAAGCATTTTCATATTCTGTTGAGTTATAATCTCCAGATTCCCAACCATAGACCATGTCAGTCATGAATGTTTCAAAGTCCACTGTGGCAAGGTCGAGTTGGGGAGGTTTTGGTGGTGGAATAACCTCTGGAACAGAAATTTGGTTGTTTATTTTATCTCTGAACCGTCTTCGCAAGGCAGAAATATGCTTGGTACTTTGCCTCCGCTTTTTTTAATTCCATTCTAATTTGTGCTGCTTCGGGTTCCAGATAATATCTCCCATCATTTTTCACACTTAAAATTCGGAGAGGATTTCAAAAATGTTTTTTTAGATGTACGTTTAGTAGTTTTTTAAATATTTAAGTAAAACTGCAGTCTGGTATATATATATATATATATATATATATATATATATATATATATATATATATATATATATTATATATATATATATATATATATATATATATATATATATATATATATATATATATATATATATATATATATATATGAGAGAGAGAAGAGAGAGAGACAGACTGCACTTTAGTTCAGACAAATATTGCAAAAGCTACTTAACGTACATTAAAAAGGATAACATTTTTGAAATCCTTGAAGAATTCTGATAAAGAAAAATTGGGAATTAAAAAAAATATTTTTCTAAGTTTATTTACTAAGTACTTTATAGTGTTTTAATTGCCTCGACGACATCGTTCGTCTGGCAGCGCAAGTGTGGCAGCGTCTTTTCCTGAGTTAAATATCTCAAAATTGCAGTACGATGAATTTTTCGATTAAGTAAGAAATTTAAAAAAAAAAAATTAAATATGTGTTATATGGCTGTAGGCATGATCTACGGCAACGGTTCAGCTAAAGGTTAGGCCTGTATACCACGGCAACGCCGGTCGTCAGGTTAAATAGGTCGAAATGGGTTCATTAGAAAACTAAATAATAATAATAATAATTTTACTCAAAAACAAAAAAAATGATTTTTTTTTTTTTTTTTAACTTAATTTCACATCTTTTTATAATTTTCTTTATCATTTATCCAAATATCGATATATTATGTCAACATGGAAAGAGAGAAAAGAATAAACAATAAATCAGTCCTGCCAGATGATCATCTACATAAACTTTCTATTTTCCTACACGTCTAATGTATCTAAATACATTAAATCCCAATAAAAAAAAATTTGATAGTTCTATAAACTATCCCGGTCCTCTGAGTACGGAATGATAGGCCTTCATTCACGTAGTCATATTGATACGAGTACCAACGACAGTTTCGCCTGGTGTACCCCCGAAGGTGGCATAACCATCGAACCTAAGTTCAACGCGAAAAATTTACTGTAAGGCCAACAAAATCATAAAGTAGGTTATTAAGCTACTTTACAAACAAACACACGTTCATGACGCTTTCTTCATTCCAAAAATAAAACATAAAGTTGTAATTACGGTATCTGAAAAATATGTCGATCTAATCTCTGTCTCTCTCAGCTTACATAACTTGATTACTTGGATAAATTTATAACTCGTCTCGGAAGATGACAAAAGATGAAATCAATGTTATTATTATTAAAGTTGTCTTATCCAGTTTAAATATTATATATTATCTCTCACATAAGTTGAATAGTTCTAATTTAAAGTTGATCTGAAGATGTCTAATTTCAATTTGGAATTGTCGAATCATATCTGAAGTTGTCTGATCTGAAGATGTCGTATCTTATCTGACATTGTCGGTATCTTATCTGGAGTTGTCGATCTGAAGTTGTCTGATCTGAAGATGTCATATCTTATCTGACATTGTCGGTATCTTATCTGAAGTTGTCGATCCCACCGTCTGCTAACCAATTGTAAAATTCTTTTATTTACAAGGGGGGGTTTCGTATTAAACAAAGTTCTTGATAAATAAGATATAATTCATTTTGATAAAATATAAACTTAAGAAAATAAAAGTAGGCCGGATAAAAAAAAAAGAAAAAAAGGCTTTAACTCTTCGGAGGGCGTTCCGTGGATTCGACAAGTTTCTTAAGGATCTAATCTTCTAATTTGATTCGACGTCTTCTTAATAAAATGGAAGATCTTGTGATTGATGAAATAAACGTTGATAAGATATTACACTTCCCTATCCTCTAACAAGAGACAGGTTAAGAAGCGTCTCCTCGCCTGACAGCCAAGGAGAATCTTGTGAAATGATGTTTCTATAGTTGATTCATTCCGTCATCTTTTTGATCCCGTCATAAATTGTCTTATCAAAATCTTGTCCTTTTTATAGTATTTTAACTTAAGTTTTCTACTACATTATTATAAATAAAAATATCTAATTATATAATTCCAAAATTAACAACTTTATGAATGTAAGAAATTTAACATACTAAATAAATAAAGTGAAATATCACTTTCATGATACATTTTTAAGGCAAAGACAGAGAAGTGCACAGTTTAAATAAAACTGAACTTCACAATATATATATATATATATATATATATATATATATATATATATATATATATATATATATATATATATATATATATATATATATATATATATATATATATATATATATATATATATATATATCAAGCTCAAATGGGGAAAATCTGAAAAAAAAAATTGAAAATAAAAAAAAAATTTATATATATATACATATATAAATATATTTTTTTAATTTTTATATTTAAGTACACTCCATGTAGCCTCTATATTTTGGGTGTAAGCTCCAGTTTGAGGATCCACAAAATTTTTACTGTGGTTCAAAGTAAGATGTTAAAAAAATGTTTTTTTACGACAATTGATGAACTAAAAAACTTAAATTGGGTGTTATACCCAGCATATGTCTTCGGGGGGCTCTGCCCCCGTACCCCCCGACCCGTGAGTGATGATGATATTGTCGACCAATTTTCCTTTTCTACGATTTGGGGTATTTTCCATTTTTTTTCCAGAGAGAGTTCCCCCATTTGAGCTTGTGTCTCTCTCTCTCTATCTCTCTCTCTCTCTCTCTCTCTCTCTCTCTCTATCTATATATATATATATATATATATATATATATATATATATATATATATATATATATATATATATATATATATATATATATATATATATATATATATATATATTTTTAGGTTTAACCTCAACATAACGAAGAACACAGAGCATAATGACAACCTGTTTACTCATGTTTCAACTTGTCTTTCTTGCTAATCTAGGCTGCATCATTCTGGTTAGCTGTTCAGTACTGATTTGTTTATTGATGTGAAAAGACGTGAGTAAAGTGCTGAAGTGATTTTTTCATCGCGATCGATTTCAGCTAACACTGTGTTCACATTATGATATTTATTCGTCGTTTTCGCACTAGCCCTAACACTTATTGTTACATCTGCGGTAATTATGCAGTGAAAAAACAAAAAAGGAACATTACTACATTCGTTAAGACGGTTTATTTTGCATATTTCGGTGTGAAACTGGGTGATCAGGATAAGGCAATGGCTCCACGCACAGTGTCTTCTGCATTTCCATAGAAGAACTTCGACAGTGGTCTCAAGGTAAAAGAAATATTTTCGTTTTGGATTGCCTATGGTCTGGAGGGAACCCCGAAATCATAGATGATTATTTTTGCTTGACCAATGTTGAGGGTTATAACTTGAAAAACAAAAAAGTAATTTCGTATTCAAATCTTCCATCCGCAATGCGTTCATGTTGATCATGGTCCTGACGTCCCTGTACCAACTCCACCAAGTTCGTTAGATGATATTGCGACATTTTATGATACTGACTGTGAAGGGAGCAGCTCTGGTGAAGAGTTTAGTGGTTATAACAACGAACCTCAATTGTTCACACGAACCAGAATTAAATGATCTTGTCAGGGATTTAGATCTACCGAAGGAGTCAGCCGAATTGTTAGGCTCAAGGTTGAAGGAAAAAAAATTATTAGCACCAGGTACATCATTTTCATGGTATAGAAAAAGAGAAAGAGATTTTCTTCAATACTTTTCTCAACTAGTATTCTGCAGTGATATCACTGGGCTGTTAAGTATGTTCAATGTAAACTATGATGTAAAGGAGTGGAGGTTGTTTATTGATTCGTCAAAACAAAGTCTAAAGGCAGTCCTCCTTCATAATGGCAATAAGTTTGCCTCAGTACCAGTTGCTCATTCTGTTTATTTGAAAGAACGCTACGAGAATTTGAGTATGATTTTGTCGAAGTTAAAATACAAAGGACAATGAGTGGACTATATGTGGAGATTTGAAAGTGCTTTCCATGCTTCTAGGACAGCAAGGAGGGTACACCAAATACCCTTGTTTCTTGTGTGAGTGGGACAGTCGAAACAGAGCCCAGCATTGGATACAAAAGGAGTGGACGAGGAGATCTGGGTTTGAAATTGGAATAAAGAACGTCGTGAAGGAAAACCTTGTGGACCCAAAGAACGTACTCCTGCCTCCACTTCACATCAAACTTGGCGTAATGAAGCAGTTTGTGAAAGTTCCTTGGGAACAATAAAGACCCTAATTTCAAGACAATCATCAAAGATATGCTAGAAAATTTGAGAGAACTGGGGTGTTCGATGAGCCTCAAGCTGCACTTTCTTCATTCTCATTTGGACTTTCCAGAAAATCTAGAAGCTGTTAGCGAGGAGCGAGCTGAGGGCTTCCACCAAGCTGTGAAAGAAATGGAGAGGAGGTACCAGGGTCGCTGGAATACTAGAATAATAGCAGACTACTGCTGGGGTTGCTTCGAGAAACTGAAGTAGCAACATATAAAAGGAAAAGTTTGAAAAGAAGCTTTCAAAATCAGCGAAAACGCTACTATGCGGCTTAGAAAGGTCGACTTTGAATTTGCGCCCTACTATTAATTTGTAAGTTTCACTTTCATTGATTTCTTTTAAACCTATTTTTCTTCTTATATACCTATTTCAAATTAAACTCTTTTTAATTAATAAACCATTATTGATATTTATTACTGTTTTTTCTTCATTACTTATTATTGCGTTTTGTGAAAAATCCTTACGTGGTAGAGAACAACTGCTGTCATATTTGGATTCAGCACATAAAAAAAAAAACAAAGTTCAGCAGTTAAACTAAAGACAATTGTGTAAAAGTGAAAAAATGCAGCCTGTGTTATAAGTCAAAAGAATTTTACGCTCGGCATTTTCACACTTACCAAGTTGAACATTATTTCTCCTCTGAAATCGTACGTTAAAAGGGATTGCAGAATTTTTTTTCATTATTGTTTCTTTATAAAGGTTGATATATATATATATATATATATATATATATATATATATATATATATATATATATATATATATATATATATATATATATATATATATATATATATATATAGGGGTTGGGATTCCTTTTAACCATTTTTTTTTGTCTTCCCATGTACGACTGCAGGAATTTTCTTGCAGTCGACTCCACCCTGCATCATGCGGGAAATGGTGTAATATATATATATATATATATATATATATATATATATATATATATATATATATATATATATATATATATATATATATTGTAAAAGTGACTCCTCGGCTTATGTTTTATGTGAAATCACCGTTGGAGCCTTTACATAATAATAAAAATAAGTGAGAAGAATACTTCCTTTAAGTTTATAACAAAGTTGTCATAGCACCCACAGGAGGAGGAGGAGGAAGGAAAAATAATAATGATTACCTTAAATATCGTTTATTTAATACATACATATATAAAGAAAATAAATTAATACAATAATAATAAAAATGTAATTCGGTAGCGAGTTGTTTTATTAAATAGCGGAAAAATAATGTATAGTAAAAAGAATATTCTTAATTTCTTAAAATAACTTCACATTTTTTTTAAAAAAAAAAGTCAGACTAAGGTAATGTGATTGGAATATATGTATGAATTTTGTTTTATCTAAGCCTTTCTCAATTTTATTCGAAATTTGAATAAAAATTTGTTGTCGTGTCCCAACATTGCTCACCAGTTTAAAAAGATGTGTGGCTATCCCCACGCTGTTCAGCCTACGAACGCAAATTTAAAAAGATTTCACCGCTGCTCAGCCAATTTAAAAAGATTCTGGATGACCCTATATATATATATATATATATATATATATATATATATATATATATATATATATATATATATATATATATATATATATATATATATATATATATATATATATATATATATATATATATATATATTGTAAAGTTAGCCCTATACTACTCTTGAGTATATTTATCCGTATATTTTCTTATGTTTAATAAAATTGCATTTATAATATTTTATTTAATATCCTATTTAATTGTAGTACCTAGAACATTTCTTAAAAATCTTACGAGTGTTTTATACATTTCAATAAGATTATTTATCTCACATCTTAAGCCAGCTGATGCTTTTAACCAGTTGGTGACAAGAGTTGTATTCCTTTTATACTGACTTAAGGACAGACATTATCTCCGTTGTTCATAGCATCTCCGTTGCATCTTAGAGTTTCTTACCCCTACAGCTTGGTGAGTACCATCCTTAGACATTACGTCATATTTTTCCATACCTGTCCTATACCAATAAGTCAGTTTATATATATTTTAAAGAAGTTTATTATCTATATTCTAAAGTTTTATTCTTCGTGAACTCAATCGACAAAGGTTAAATAAATTTTATTGTAGTTACAATGATATATTTTCCTGGTAGCGTAGATAAATATAATAAATATAAGCCGAGTTAATAAAAGGGCATTCTCTTGTCTCTTCGGAGGATTTACGATGGATTCACGACGTTATTTCATAGATGTTCTTGAAGTTCATCTCCACCTTATGGCTAGTGATTTCTTTTAACTCTCGCCTTTATGGCTGAGAGCTTCTCGTTGTATTCTTCTTATTGTTGGTTTCTCAATAATTCTTCTATTTTCGGAGATATCTTCGATTCTTGATGTTATTAATCTTGACTGGCCATCTTTAAATCCTATCATTAATTAATTCTAATAAATTCTTACTCGGTTTTTATCGTTTTAAACTTTAACCTTACTACGTTGATTTTAAATTTTTAACTTTAAAGGTCCGAAAAATTATTTACACAAATTAATCGATTTTGAAGCTATTTATGAATGTAAATAAAATATTATTTTCATTCATAAATTCACACGATACATTTTAAAAGAAAAGCAAAGAAAAGTTCACTTTCATATAAAAGTTGAACTTTACAATATATATATATATATATATATATATATATATATATATATATATATATATATATATATATATATATATATATATATATATATATATATATATATATATATATATATATATATATATATAAAGATTAAAAATTAAATTAAAAAATAAAAAAAAAAAAAAAAAAAAATAATAATAATAAATCTTTAAAAAAAATTATAAACTTTTTTAATTTCGGGCATTAATGGGTTAAGTGATAAACCCAAAGTTATAATGTGAAGCTCAATAACTTTGCTGTAGCTTACTTTTAATTTATGTGGAAAAATTTTTATTAATAAATTAGAGAGTACCGTTGATAAAGTGCAAAGGAATTCTGCTGTGATAAAACATTTATTTTCATTTGAAGCAAACATTTTGTATATTCCGATTTTTTGTTCAGAAAAAAAAAAAAAAAAAAGTTAAAAGATTTTCAATTTGCAAAAAACTGTCTATATGATTCATCCTGTTTGACACACTAAGGCAAATGATATATATAATTTTGTCAAAATAAGAATTTATTATAACAACCTTATTCTGACAAAAACTCGTCAGATGACCAATTTTTCGGAATACGCAGCTACTATAGCTGTAGCCTTAAATTATATCCTTTATGTCAATGGACCGCTGAAAGTGATTTAAAATTTACAATTTTTCGCTGTCGTATTTGTTAATTTATTAGAAACGAAGAATATGTTGAAATTTGAAGTACCGCAGATTTTCTGTGTTGTCTGAAGAGTTTATTAAGGGAGGAGTAGATATTTTAAAAGAAAACAAAAATAAAATAAAAAAATCTTTAATTTCATCAGCTTTTGATGAACCAAATACCAAAATAAAAATGTCGCCCAAGTCTGCAATAAAAAAAGGAAAATCTGCAGTTAAAAAATAAATTATCTCTACATCCAACATTTCATATCACCTTTTTCCAATTCGTTATAACATATTAGGCCAAAAGATATTAAAAATCTGACAATGGATTTCTAATCTAGAAAGATTTACAAAAAATCTGTCATTCAGATTTTGCATAACTTGCTTTGTTACAGTTTTATAGATATTAGAATATTGCATGGATATTTTTGGTTTTCATATAAAAAAAAATTCCAAAATTACCGAAAAGCCTACAAACTTTCAGACATTACAGTACTTTTTGGAAGATTATTTGGTGTGTGATCACATGAAATTTGGCATTCGAAATTTCTCTCGATGATGATGATGGACGCCTTCATACATCGAGGTTTTATACTTAGATAATGATTTAATTTTCCTTTGCTTTAAGAAGGTACGGAGATGTGTGTAGCTAGTCAAAATGCTTCATTTTTGTGCTAAGAATCCAGCTTCCTTAATAAGTAATCTAAATGAGGAACAAAACTTTAATGTTTTATAATTAAAGCATTAAATGTCAGAAAAGGGAATTATTTTTTTTAAATATAATTTCACAAGCAGGCTGAATTTCATTCCCCTATTAAAACCAATCTCCTAACAAAATCTTCCAAATTAATTTTAATTTGGAATTTTCATTTTACGGAATTAGAAAGCAAAGACATAAGAATTTTTGATTTTTTCTACCTTCTTTTTCAGCTGCATTGTGTGAATTATAAATGTCTAACTTTTAAAACCTACTTATTAACCAAAACTTGTAAATGTCCATTTTTATTTTTAAATATATATAATAATAATTCATTTTATATACAATTTTGAGGTTACATTTTCTTAAATATGATGGGCTTTTTGCATAGACTTTTACTACAAAAAAGTAAAAAGTAAAAATAATATAATACAGTTTACTACTTGTTTTCTTTAAAATTTAAATACAGCAAATTGGTTCTATCTAACATTTTTAAATAAAATTTAAAATAGCTTATACTTTTTTTTGAAAATTACAATTTAAATAACTTAAGTTAATTACTTAATTATATTTACTTATTAATTATTACTGTCCGGCCTCCATGCCAGAGAGAATCACCTCAGTTATGCGCTCTGCACACTCCGAGGGACCCCTCCCACGGTCATTTTACATTTGAATGTGTAAGCAACATGTGTCTTTTAAATTTTCCTTTGTGATTAGTTCCAAAGGAGCATTGGAACATTTAAACAATATTACTTTTTTTTTTTTAAATCTCCTTCCTTGAAGGGTTTTGCTATAAATGCTCCGCAGTCAAACCTTGACTGTAGGGAGTCATTTGTTTGTAGTTGCATTTTCCCCTTTCACTCCTTAACCACCTCCTAGGACCAATCTCAATATTGCTATGCTCTTCTTCACTACCATCTTGGTTAATTCAAGCGAGGTGATCGGCACTGGTAGTCTATTTAGATGTTCAACGAGGCTCTTTTTGATCACGCCCATCGTGTTCAAGCACATGTCTTTTTAAGTATTTGAACTTATTACATTCAAAGGAACAGTCAGGAGCAGGACAATTAAATTTTACTTTTGAATGTGTAAGCAGCATGTGTTTCTTGAAGCTTGATTTCAAATAACTTTGATAGGGGCAAGAAGGACATTTAAAATAACCATCCATGTGTTAAAAGGTGATTTTCCTTTGTGATTAGTTCCAAAGGAGCATTGGAACATTTAAACAATATTACTATTTTTTTTTAAATCTCCTTCCTTGAAGGGTTTTGCTATAAATGCTCCGCAGTCAAACCTTGACTGTAGGGAGTCATTTGTTTGTAGTTGCATTTTCCCCTTTCACTCCTTAACCACCTCCTAGGACCAATCTCAATATTGCTATGCTCTTCTTCACTACCATCTTGGTTAATTCAAGCGAGGTGATCGGCACTGGTAGTCTATTTAGATTTTCAACGAGGCTCTTTTTGATCACGCCCATCGTGTTCAAGCGCATGTCTTTTTAAGTATTTGAACTTATTACATTCAAAGGAACAGTCAGGAGCAGGACAATTAAATTTTACTTTTGGATGTGTAAGCAGCATGTGTTTCTTGAAGCTTGATTTCAAATAACTTTGATAGGGGCAAGAAGGACATTTAAAATAACCATCCATGTGTTAAAAGGTGATTTTCCTTTGTGATTAGTTCCAAAGGAGCATTGGAACATTTAAACAATATTACTTTTTTTTTTAAATCTCCTTCCTTGAAGGGTTTTGCAATAAATGCTCCGCAGTCAAACCTTGACTGTAGGGAGTCATTTATTTGTAGTTGCATTTTCCGCTTTCACTCCTTAACCACCTCCTAGGACCAATCTCAATATTGCTATGCTCTTCTTCACTACCATCTTGGTTAATTCAAGCGAGGTGATCGGCACTGGTAGTCTATTTAGATTTTCAACGAGGCTCTTTTTGATCACGCCCATCGTGTTCAAGCGCATGTCTTTTTAAGTATTTGAACTTATTACATTCAAAGGAACAGTCAGGAGCAGGACAATTAAATTTTACTTTTGAATGTGTAAGCAGCATGTGTTTCTTGAAGCTTGATTTCAAATAACTTTGATAGGGGCAAGAAGGACATTTAAAATAACCATCCATGTGTTAAAAGGTGATTTTCCTTTGTGATTAGTTCCAAAGGAGCATTGGAACATTTAAACAATATTACTATTTTTTTTTAAATCTCCTTCCTTGAAGGGTTTTGCAATAAATGCTCCGCAGTCAAACCTTGACTGTAGGGAGTCATTTGTTTGTAGTTGCATTTTCCCCTTTCACTCCTTAACCACCTCCTAGGACCAATCTCAATATTGCTATGCTCTTCTTCACTACCATCTTGGTTAATTCAAGCGAGGTGATCGGCACTGGTAGTCTATTTAGATGTTCAACGAGGCTCTTTTTGATCACGCCCATCGTGTTCAAGCGCATGTCTTTTTAAGTATTTGAACTTATTACATTCAAAGGAACAGTCAGGAGCAGGACAATTAAATTTTACTTTTGAATGTGTAAGCAGCATGTGTTTCTTGAAGCTTGATTTCAAATAACTTTGATAGGGGCAAGAAGGACATTTAAAATAACCATCCATGTGTTAAAAGGTGATTTTCCTTTGTGATTAGTTCCAAAGGAGCATTGGAACATTTAAACAATATTACTTTTTTTTTTTTTAAATCTCCTTCCTTGAAGGGTTTTGCTATAAATGCTCCGCAGTCAAACCTTGACTGTAGGGAGTCATTTGTTTGTAGTTGCATTTTCCCCTTTCACTCCTTAACCACCTCCTAGGACCAATCTCAATATTGCTATGCTCTTCTTCACTACCATCTTGGTTAATTCAAGCGAGGTGATCGGCACTGGTAGTCTATTTAGATGTTCAACGAGGCTCTTTTTGATCACGCCCATCGTGTTCAAGCACATGTCTTTTTAAGTATTTGAACTTATTACATTCAAAGGAACAGTCAGGAGCAGGACAATTAAATTTTACTTTTGAATGTGTAAGCAGCATGTGTTTCTTGAAGCTTGATTTCAAATAACTTTGATAGGGGCAAGAAGGACATTTAAAATAACCATCCATGTGTTAAAAGGTGATTTTCCTTTGTGATTAGTTCCAAAGGAGCATTGGAACATTTAAACAATATTACTATTTTTTTTTAAATCTCCTTCCTTGAAGGGTTTTGCAATAAATGCTCCGCAGTCAAACCTTGACTGTAGGGAGTCATTTGTTTGTAGTTGCATTTTCCGCTTTCACTCCTTAACCACCTCCTAGGACCAATCTCAATATTGCTATGCTCTTCTTCACTACCATCTTGGTTAATTCAAGCGAGGTGATCGGCACTGGTAGTCTATTTAGATTTTCAACGAGGCTCTTTTTGATCACGCCCATCGTGTTCAAGCGCATGTCTTTTTAAGTATTTGAACTTATTACATTCAAAGGAACAGTCAGGAGCAGGACAATTAAATTTTACTTTTGAATGTGTAAGCAGCATGTGTTTCTTGAAGCTTGATTTCAAATAACTTTGATAGGGGCAAGAAGGACATTTAAAATAACCATCCATGTGTTAAAAGGTGATTTTCCTTTGTGATTAGTTCCAAAGGAGCATTGGAACATTTAAACAATATTACTTTTTTTTTTTAAATCTCCTTCCTTGAAGGGTTTTGCTATAAATGCTCCGCAGTCAAACCTTGACTGTAGGGAGTCATTTGTTTGTAGTTGCATTTTCCCCTTTCACTCCTTAACCACCTCCTAGGACCAATCTCAATATTGCTATGCTCTTCTTCACTACCATCTTGGTTAATTCAAGCGAGGTGATCGGCACTGGTAGTCTATTTAGATGTTCAACGAGGCTCTTTTTGATCACGCCCATCGTGTTCAAGCACATGTCTTTTTAAGTATTTGAACTTATTACATTCAAAGGAACAGTCAGGAGCAGGACAATTAAATTTTACTTTTGAATGTGTAAGCAGCATGTGTTTCTTGAAGCTTGATTTCAAATAACTTTGATAGGGGCAAGAAGGACATTTAAAATAACCATCCATGTGTTAAAAGGTGATTTTCCTTTGTGATTAGTTCCAAAGGAGCATTGGAACATTTAAACAATATTACTATTTTTTTTTTAAATCTCCTTCCTTGAAGGGTTTTGCAATAAATGCTCCGCAGTCAAACCTTGACTGTAGGGAGTCATTTGTTTGTAGTTGCATTTTCCGCTTTCACTCCTTAACCACCTCCTAGGACCAATCTCAATATTGCTATGCTCTTCTTCACTACCATCTTGGTTAATTCAAGCGAGGTGATCGGCACTGGTAGTCTATTTAGATTTTCAACGAGGCTCTTTTTGATCACGCCCATCGTGTTCAAGCGCATGTCTTTTTAAGTATTTGAACTTATTACATTCAAAGGAACAGTCAGGAGCAGGACAATTAAATTTTACTTTTGAATGTGTAAGCAGCATGTGTTTCTTGAAGCTTGATTTCAAATAACTTTGATAGGGGCAAGAAGGACATTTAAAATAACCATCCATGTGTTAAAAGGTGATTTTCCTTTGTGATTAGTTCCAAAGGAGCATTGGAACATTTAAACAATATAACTTTTTTTTTTTTTTAAATCTCCTTCCTTGAAGGGTTTTGCTATAAATGCTCCGCAGTCAAACCTTGACTGTAGGGAGTCATTTGTTTGTAGTTGCATTTTCCCCTTTCACTCCTTAACCACCTCCTAGGACCAATCTCAATATTGCTATGCTCTTCTTCACTACCATCTTGGTTAATTCAAGCGAGGTGATCGGCACTGGTAGTCTATTTAGATGTTCAACGAGGCTCTTTTTGATCACGCCCATCGTGTTCAAGCACATGTCTTTTTAAGTATTTGAACTTATTACATTCAAAGGAACAGTCAGGAGCAGGACAATTAAATTTTACTTTTGAATGTGTAAGCAGCATGTGTTTCTTGAAGCTTGATTTCAAATAACTTTGATAGGGGCAAGAAGGACATTTAAAATAACCATCCATGTGTTAAAAGGTGATTTTCCTTTGTGATTAGTTCCAAAGGAGCATTGGAACATTTAAACAATATTACTTTTTTTTTTTTAAATCTCCTTCCTTGAAGGGTTTTGCAATAAATGCTCCGCAGTCAAACCTTGACTGTAGGGAGTCATTTGTTTGTAGTTGCATTTTCCCCTTTCACTCCTTAACCACCTCCTAGGACCAATCTCAATATTGCTATGCTCTTCTTCACTACCATCTTGGTTAATTCAAGCGAGGTGATCGGCACTGGTAGTCTATTTAGATGTTCAACGAGGCTCTTTTTGATCACGCCCATCGTGTTCAAGCGCATGTCTTTTTAAGTATTTGAACTTATTACATTCAAAGGAACAGTCAGGAGCAGGACAATTAAATTTTACTTTTGAATGTGTAAGCAGCATGTGTTTCTTGAAGCTTGATTTCAAATAACTTTGATAGGGGCAAGAAGGACATTTAAAATAACCATCCATGTGTTAAAAGGTGATTTTCCTTTGTGATTAGTTCCAAAGGAGCATTGGAACATTTAAACAATATTACTATTTTTTTTTTAATCTCCTTCCTTGAAGGGTTTTGCAATAAATGCTCCGCAGTCAAACCTTGACTGTAGGGAGTCATTTGTTTGTAGTTGCATTTTCCCCTTTCACTCCTTAACCACCTCCTAGGACCAATCTCAATATTGCTATGCTCTTCTTCACTACCATCTTGGTTAATTCAAGCGAGGTGATCGGCACTGGTAGTCTATTTAGATTTTCAACGAGGCTCTTTTTGATCACGCCCATCGTGTTCAAGCACATGTCTTTTTAAGTATTTGAACTTATTACATTCAAAGGAACAGTCAGGAGCAGGACAATTAAATTTTACTTTTGAATGTGTAAGCAGCATGTGTTTCTTGAAGCTTGATTTCAAATAACTTTGATAGGGGCAAGAAGGACATTTAAAATAACCATCCATGTGTTAAAAGGTGATTTTCCTTTGTGATTAGTTCCAAAGGAGCATTGGAACATTTAAACAATATTACTATTTTTTTTTTTTTAAATCTCCTTCCTTGAAGGGTTTTGCTATAAATGCTCCGCAGTCAAACCTTGACTGTAGGGAGTCATTTGTTTGTAGTTTCATTTTCCCCTTTCACTCCTTAACCACCTCCTAGGACCAATCTCAATATTGCTATGCTCTTCTTCACTACCATCTTGGTTAATTCAAGCGAGGTGATCGACACTGGTAATCTATTTAGTTGTTCAATGAGGCTCTTTTTGATCACGCCCATCGTGTTCAAGCACATGTCTTTTTAAGTATTTGAACTTATTACATTCAAAGGAACAGTCAGGAGCAGGACAATTAAATTTTACTTTTGAATGTGTAAGCAGCATGTGTTTCTTGAAGCTTGATTTCAAATAACTTTGATAGGGGCAAGAAGGACATTTAAAATAACCATCCATGTGTTAAAAGGTGATTTTCCTTTGTGATTAGTTCCAAAGGAGCATTGGAACATTTAAACAATATTACTTTTTTTTTTTTAAATCTCCTTCCTTGAAGGGTTTTGCTATAAATGCTCCGCAGTCAAACCTTGACTGTAGGGAGTCATTTGTTTGTAGTTGCATTTTCCCCTTTCACTCCTTAACCACCTCCTAGGACCAATCTCAATATTGCTATGCTCTTCTTCACTACCATCTTGGTTAATTCAAGCGAGGTGATCGGCACTGGTAGTCTATTTAGATGTTCAACGAGGCTCTTTTTGATCACGCCCATCGTGTTCAAGCACATGTCTTTTTAAGTATTTGAACTTATTACATTCAAAGGAACAGTCAGGAGCAGGACAATTAAATTTTACTTTTGAATGTGTAAGCAGCATGTGTTTCTTGAAGCTTGATTTCAAATAACTTTGATAGGGGCAAGAAGGACATTTAAAATAACCATTCATGTGTTAAAAGGTGATTGTCTAACTTTGATTTGTGATTACATCCAAAATTGCAATGACTGCATTTAAATTTTAATTTGTGTTGTATTTTTAAATGAATCTTCAACTCATCTAAACTTTTAAAACTTAAATTACAAAATCTGCAACTGAGGTTTTGTGAAGGACTCTCTATTTGCTGATGCGTTACTGCCCCCCCCCAAGAGATCTGCTTCTTAAACTATTTTCTCTTTCAAATGCCATGCTCATAAGGTTCTGTACAAAAAAAAAAAAAAAAAAATGAAAAAGATAAAAAAAAAAAAAAAAAAAAAAAAAAAAAAAAAAAAAAAAAAAAAAAAAAAAAAAAAAAAAAAAAAAAAAAAAAAATAAATGAAAATAAATAAACAAATACAGAAACAAAGAATAAAGTTTCAATCCATGGGCACTTAATAATACCTTGCCATTAGACAATCTAATACACAAAATATATATATATATATATATATATATATATATATATATATATATATATATATATATATATATATATATATATATATATATATATATATATATATATATATATATCCAACTCTCAGAAGACCCCAGAAGAAGAAGACTTAACACCATGTACTCTACTGGTAAAATCTGAAAAAGAAACACACTTCCTTCTGCACCCCTTCCACGAAAGCAATTATCATTCCATTGCAAATCAATAATAATAATAACAATAACAACAACAGCAGAGGTTCTCCAGATAGTTCTTCTGCCCTGCCCAGCCCTGTCCTGTCCTGCCCTGTCCTCTGAGATGTGCTTCTTTCTTTTGCTCCTTCAGCAGTAGCATTCATCATCATCATCATGAGGTTCTCTGTAAAACAATAAAAGAAAATTAGAAAAAATTATACAAACAATTCCCAATAATTTTAAGTCTTAAAACGTAAAAAAAAAAAAAAACGTACGTAGCTAATGTACGGCGTTTAGATTTATCAGATTGAGGATGATATATCTAACTGAAACATTATAACTTTTACCCTAGATTTTATTACCATATATATATATATATATATATATATATATATATATATATATATATATATATATATATATATATATATAAATATAAAAAAAAAAAAAAAAAAAAAAAAAAAAAAAAAAAAAAAAAAAAAAAAAAAAAAAAAAAAAAAAAAAAAAAAAAAAAAAAAAAAAAAAAAAAAAAATA